>JALPQI010003607.1:0-85840 GCA_025490895.1 Thaumatotibia leucotreta | reverse complement strand
GATTTGAACACACTACAATGATCAACGACTCGTTTGCCCAGCGTGGATTATTATATTTACCTTCTAATGCATCCATACTCATAGTTAGCAATGTACCGAGAAGTTTCATAAGTTGCGAAACGTCTATAGAGAATTTTCTCGGCAATTTTAATTTTACAAGCAATCTAATCATGTCAAAACCCTTGTATACAGGGTGTAAGTCTAATACGGGCGAAGCTCTTAACGGGTGTTAGTTTACGACATAATAAGTACATTCAAATAACTTTTACTTAAAAATAGAGCAACAAAATTTTCCATACAAAATAATTCGGCGCGCAATGTAGAGCAAAATACGCGAGTTAAGCACTCGTTGACAGCTATAATTTCAAAAGCAGATAACATAACTGCCATATCAACAATAACAAATGGTCGTACCTACATTGCTGCTCCGATAATCTTAAAAAAATTCTGTGGGGTCACAATTAAGAGTAACTTTAAAAAAACCTTGTAATCCATGATTACACTAATGAATCCCATACCTGGTTTAATTGATCGCCCGTATTAGACTTACACACTGTATACATGCCTTTTAAGGTATATTTTATGCCTTGTTTACTAAATTGTGAAATACAATATACTTCATTACACTTTTTATAAGTTCTCATGGAAACATTCTCAATGAGAACTTACTCTTAAATTCTCATGAAAATTTTCGGAAATTTCGGAGTATGTTCCCGCAATTTTGAGAATAAATAAATAAATAATAAATAAATAAATATCTTGGGACATCTTACACAAATCGACCTAGGCCCACGGTAAGCTCAATTAAGGCTTGTGATGTGGGTACCAGGCGACGATATATATAATAGATAGATACATATAGATACTTAAATACACAGACGGCCATGACCAAGGAACAAATATTTGTGCTAAATAAATACACAAATAATGCCCTCGCCAGGATTCGAACCCGGAACCTCCAGCTTCGTAGGTAGGCTCACTACCAACTAGGCTACGGAGGCTGACAAAGAATGTTCTGCTACTTATACATGGAGAGGCCTACGTCCAGCAGTGCACTGTGATAGGCTGATTGATGGAATTAAATAAAGAAATCAGTTTTATAAATATAATATCGAGTTTTATTTGGAATGGATATTTAGGCTACGACAGTGTGTAACAGAATACATCTCCTAGGTAACGGAGTAACCGTATGCCGGAAGTCATATAAAAACTAAAAACATGCTAAACTAGCACAAAGGTGAAATAACATAGGTATATTTTCAACACTGATGATGTGATATTTCTAACACTCCTTTGAGTTCCGATTTAACGAGAGGCAACTGTACCTATAGCAAACATAAAAGTCAAGAGACGATCAAAGTGAGGTATCACGGTAATCACATATAATAACGACATTAAGCTCAAGTGCGGCAAACGCGACATTACACCCCCTCCGCTTAATTGACACACCCCTGAGCGACTCTCGAGTGCTGTAACATGAGTTTTAAGGCTTTCTTGAGCCTTAAGTAATGTTTTAATTAATACTTGAGCTGGTTATGTTGCCTTGTTCATAAAATGTAATTATTAATTTTATGTAACAAGCGTCTAGTGATGACATAGGATATGTTAGAGCTTTTCACTTTTTACACCCAATTAGCGTGAAAATTAAAGACTTTAATTTAAATAAGGTTTGTAAAGACTATTGAGCACTAATTAAGCACGGAATTTCAATAAAAACTAGGTTTTGGTGTTTTTTCATAAACTAAAATAAAAACGCCGGTCAAGCGTAAATTCCTAAAGAATTGTCGTTACGAACCTTAAAGGTGCATCCAGACCAAATGAGCATTCGCTATTCTAACCCCTACTCAACGAAATTCGATCGTTACGCAAAACGTGATTCGTTGATTTCGTAGAGTGGGATCGAATGGCGAGCGAATGCTCGTTTGGTCTAAATGCACCTTAAGGTTTTTTTATGTCACGCTAGTTGGGTGTTATCTAAACGTGAAATGCCCAAAAGGTACGTTTGACCAAAGATATTTCGTAGAGTAATTTTGGCTTTGACGGTTGACTATTTACTACTACTATACTATACTCGTACTTTGTATCCTAATGACACTTCATCACACCCTAAGATAACTAGGATAAACCTTTAATGTGCTTTACGCACAGTTACGCGACGATTATGCAATGTGTATTACCATAACGCAGATGTATTCAGATAAGTAAGATACGCCACTCGAGGACTGAGTGTATTATTATGAACCTGAGTTCAGAAAACAGTCTTCGTCGCGGTAGCAAAGTCGGCATCGCGATCTATACATATATATATAAATAAATATCTTCGGACATCTTACACAAATCAACCTAGTCCCACGGTAAGCTCAATTAAGGCTTGTGATGTGGGTACTAGGCGACGATATATGTATAGATACTTACATAAATACATCAGACAGCCATGACCAAGGAACAAATATTTGTGATAAATGAATACACAAATAATGCCCTCGCCGGGATTCGAACCCGGAACCTCCAGCTACATAGGGCAGGGTCACTACCAACTTGTTATGAACTCGTACTTTGTATCCTAGTGACACTTTATCACACCCACCCTAAGATAACTAGGATAAACCTTTAATGTGCTTTACGCACAGTTTCCCGACGATTATGCAATGTCTATTACCATAACGCAGATGTATTTAGATAAGTAAGATACGCCACTCGAGGACTGAGTGTATTATGAACTTGCTTTCAGTCAGGTCAGAAATCAGTCTTCATTGCGGTAGCAAAGTTGGCATCGAGATCTATAAATGCATAAATAAGAAAAACATTCGAGGTTACGTAATATAACTAAACCAAACCCTACGATATTTAATTAAATTGGTATTCTTTTAAATTGAAATTAATTGTTCTCATTGTTTGCCGCGTGGTGACGCCATTCAGAATACATTTGTCACCACCCCAACCCTTACATTTCATTGCAAATCGCTATTTAACAAGCCCACTCAGAAGTTATCTAAAATAGATTTTTAGCGATGAGACAGCATCTTGTTTACTTCTACTAGTAATCATATTTTACGTATAAGTAAATTATTTTCTGAATGTATGAATATAATTAGGAATATCGGTAGTCGATAAATGAGAAGTCCTTATGACAGCTCAAAAGTGCCACCTGAATTCCGATCTTTGGTTATTGTCTCACGAAAGTTTAAATTCAGTTTCTGTAAACCATGAAGAATACTGCCAAACTAGGAGGTTAAGCCGTATTTACCTTGCTTGTGGGTCATAATTCTTTTCGTTGTCTTGTTTCATACCACTCTGTCACGCTTTTAGTTGCTGTTTTGACTCAGTGTATAAAAAATCGGTGCACTTGTTTTTCTTTTTTACGCTAGATTTTAATCCATACATCAAAATTTTTGAAACGAAACATCATCTCATACAGAAATCACGACTGTGTAACGTTTTTTGGGTACACAAAATGTTGTGCCAAAGCAAGGAAGTATAGCGATCATATTTAAATGATGTTATAACTGACGCAAAATTAATATTCTGTAGAATTTCAAACCATTTTATGGTTTCATTGGTTATCCAAGGAACGTTTTACGACCCGTGACGATGGTCAGTGATTTATTACAAAGTCAATTCACCAAGTAATTTCGTGTGCTTGTTTAGTTAATCTGTGATCGTAGGTGCTCGATAATCCCGGCAGCATAGTTGGACGATTTATGCAAACACGGTAAATAGGAGCGAATGGCGGGATTACCGCTTTAGTATGACAGGTTTACATTTCGATAGTAATAAAAAAAGTGATTAAATGAAACTTTTCTCATGCTTTACTCTATTACATAGAAGACATAAATAAAAAGAAAAATTATGAGACCCCGTAACCTAGTTGGTAGTGACCCTGCCTACGAAGCTGGAGGTTCCGGGTCCGAATCCTGACGAGGCTATTTGTGTATTTATTTCCTTGGTACTAGAGAGAATAGAAAAAACAACACATAAGAATATATTTAATAAAACAATTTCAGTTGTTCCGCAAAATATAATTTATGTCAGTGCAAACGGAAAGGTACATTGTCACGGTGTTTAGAACCTCTATTTTAACCCTTAAATCGACAACGACACTTTTTTTTTTAAAATACATAAAACTATGGTTTTTATGCCTATTTATATGATTTTAAATAACAGAAAATTAATAAAAAAAATCGCTTGTGGATAGTTTTTCAGAAATCATATGTCAAGTATGTTGCACGTTGCCAACTATGCAGTGAATAGGTATTGGGCTTGAACGTCCAGTATTTTTGCCATTGCCAATTGTACGGTTAATTTAGTTTATTATATTTTTAATTTTTTTTTACATATATTATATGAAACAAGATATTTTATGTTAAAATCCTTATTAAAAAACTTATAATTTCAATAAGTAAGTAGTAATATCTTAGAACCTGTGGACTACAAATGAAAAAAAAGGGACACTGAAATTCAAGGCTGACATAGAAAAATATAAGTTTTTATAAATGGTAAATATAAATTCACTTGGTTCTATGTCAGCCTGTGATTTCAGTGTATCTTTTTTCCATTTGTAGTTCACAGGTTCTACGATTTAGGTTCACAATTTAGTAAAATCAATGCATTTAGAGTGGCTTAGTTTACTTGGCTCATAATCAACAGCGATGTCCGAATGATGTCCTTATCATACGGGAAGCAAAACTTTTTTCAGATTGACTCTTGTTTACATGTTTGTTGGACTTAAATAAAAGAAATTAAGTCACTCCAATCAAAAACCAATACTGGGAGTCACTGAAAATATGCTGTTTTCAGTACTGCTGTGCAGCATCTTCCTCGTCTGAGTTTTCGGCATCTAGGAAACTTTTTTTGGACTTGAAATCCCACAGCTTTATTAGAAAATACATTACATAAAAATAATATATAAATATATTAATAATTCTTTGATATATTGGGCAGCAAAAGCTCATTGAGTGCGAAGATCTATTTCGTTATTAGTACCTACGTCGTTATGAGTATAAAGTAAAAAATGGCCATATAGCGATATTATGATATAAATGTTATTGCAGGTCACTTAGTACTGGTTTTTACATAAAAAGTGTCCCATTTTCATTTAATTTGAGTGGTTTTACTCGAAATTATAATGTGTTGATGAAGCACGGCAACATTGGCAACGAGAAAAATACTGGACATAGTTAAAACACCGTATCATTGGCAACGGGAAAAATACTGGACATAGCAAAAACAACGTAAAACATGGCGTAGTTGCCAACGGGAAAAATACTAGACATTCTACTTTGCAAGGTATAAACTCATTGATGAACTGTGTTAGAAGTTTCAATTAAATAGAAATATGTACTTCAAGTATTTAGTTAAACAGATGTGCAAATTAAACAATACCTTATCATACAAAATTACGAAAAAAAAATTGTTAACGTTAGGCCGGGCGACGTGTCATTCCCAATTGGGTATCTTGGCGGCGATTTATGACAAACTAGCGTTTCTGTTGGCTAGACACATTTTTTTTCAGAATAATAATCATTATGCAATACACTTACACTGCTTAGTTTTCGCTTCAGCGTTTTGGTTTCTTGTGTAGATTTTTGTATTTTGGATATCTAGTATTTTACCCGGTATCGAATTAAGGGTTAAGAGTCGTGACAAGGTACTCTTCCATGTATACTGATGATTTTATTGATGTACAAGGAGCCACAAATATCCAACACGATCTTTCTATCGTCTGTAAAGGCCCGGCCACGACATTGGTCTAAGGCGACCAGCGGCGAGCGAATCCCTGAGTTGGAGCGGGATGCCGATATGGGTACTCCCTCTCGCACGTATGGTTTTCCGCTAAGCCGGTCGCCTTAGACCAATGTCGTGGCCGCGGCATTAGGCAAGTAACAATGTATACCAGTGTACTTACTAGACCTTCAAAACATCTAACCCATACATAATGAGCAGCCTAAACCTAGGGCTTACAAAGTGCTCCCTAAAGCCTGCTCCACACTACACTTACACGCACTTACTGAAACGCTTACCGTTCGCGTTAATCCTGTAACATTCCAACTGCTTATGACGGAGCTAGATTGAAGCGATTTTTGTATAAAAGTTATATTTTGATAAATTGAAAAGAATTCTTCATCACACCTGTTCGGTAAGTGCGCCAATGCCCAGCGGCGATGCGCGCCGTAGATGTGTCATTACACCCTAGGGCTGTCAAGGATTTTCATACAACATTACGTCGCCCTAGCGCGGCGCGCGCCGCGCCGATATTTCATCCCTGATTTTGAGAAATGATTTATACCATTCTAGAGTAGTTTTGTGAAAATATATTGTTTTATTTACTTTTTTTGCCTCACAGGTGTGATGAAAAACTTTGTGTATACCACGGGCGGTACAGTCAAAGACAAAATAAGGTGTACACAAAAATGTTCAAAAATATGTCCCAGTGCACTCTAATTCTGTGTAATAAGAACGTCATAACATATTTATGAGCGGATTCTTTCGATGCATATTTTTACACTTGACTGTACATACAAAAATTATGAATTCTTATTTACCGCCCTTAATACACAATGTACTATAAAAGACGAATGAATGTAAAGCAGTATACATACGTAACGTCACTTTTGTATATACAGTCAAAGACAAAATAAGGTGTACCCAAAAATGTTCAAAAATATGTCCCAGTGCACTCTAATTCTGTGTAATAACTCTAATGTGTGCCGATCGTTTTGAAAGTTCGAAAATAGATGTTGATTTGAGTTGCTATTATTGGCTGAAAGAATTGAGTTGATTGGCAAAATTAAATGCAAATAGGAAGGATTCCAGATACTTACCTACCTTCCGGTGTCTCCTTTTTGATTGGTTGTCACCTTTGACTATTTCTACAAGCTTTTGGAATAACTGAAAAACCCCAGTTGCTTTAGTTTGGTGATTTATGTAATTACTGTACCGTAGCTACCGGGCGACCCTAGTGCGTCGCTTGATTGTGTACCCTTAAGGGGAAGACCGCCATTTTTGGCCGTGTCGCGACGGCAATAAGAATAAAAAAAATTGTTACCACCTCTTCCCGCGGGTGTCATAAGAGTCGACTAAGGGATCGAAGTGTCACTGATAGATTGATGATGGCAGCAGCGTCATAAATGGACACATTACTGCGATCGTCGATCCGCTTGCCCAGCGTGGCGATTATGGGCATTTACCTCCTAATGCCCGTCTATACGCATAGTTAATAGGAGAGGCCTACGTCTAGCAGTGGAAGGCTGATAATGTGAAGGTTAAGACAGCTTGTAATATGCCATAAAAAGATTTCGCGTAGTTCTTGGAAAGTTAATTTTTTTTTAAGATCTAACGTAAGTAGTATAATACAATTATGTACAAAATTTTAATAATTAGATCATCATCATCAGCCTATGATAGTCCACTGCTGGACGTAGGCCTCTCCTATTAACTATGCGTATAAACGCATTAGGAGGTAAATGCCCACAATCGCCACGCTAAGCAAGCGGATTGGCGATCGCAGTAATGTATCATGAGATGACGCTGCTGCCCATCATCAATCTTGTAGTATGGTCAGTGACACTTCAAGCCCTTAGTCGACTCTTACGGCACCTGCAGGCGGAGTTGGGGTGGTGACGAATGTATTCTTACTGCCGTCACCACACGGCACTAAGAATATTGTCGCATGATTGATTTATAATTATACTGTATGAATATGTATTTTATGACATGTAACAATTGTTATCAATAAACAATTTTTGTATTTTTGATATTTATTTATTTGTTTGCTATTAATTACTTATTTAACGTTATTATGTACATACTTGTAAGTAAACAACCTCCGTAGCCTCCGTAGCCTAGTTGGTAGTGACCCTGCCTACGAAGCTGGAGGTTCCGGGTTCGAATCCTGGCGAGGGCATTATTTGTGTATTTATTTATCACAAATATTTGTTACTTGGTCATGGCTGTCTATGTATTTAAGTATCTATATGTATCTATCTATTATATATAACGTCGCCTGGTACCCACATCACAAGCCTTAATTGAGCTTACCGTGGGACTTGGTCGATTTGTGTAAAGATGTCCAAAAATATTTATTATTATTTATTTATTTATTTATTGACATAATTTAAACATCTACAACACTACAACAGTTATGTGCTTAAAAAACATGTTTTCATTAAATTTTCTCGTATTCCCATTTAATAGAAAACTAAGCGAAAAAGTAAATGACAGCTAAATTAAACCTTCAGCATTTCATAAATGTTTTTCAAATCAGAGCTTTTCATTTTATCCCCATAAACGTCTAATAATAATGTCGCTCAAAGGCTTCAAGATTAGATTAGCTCAAAGAGCATATATTATTACGAATGTACCGAGTTATTAAAGTCACGTAATATGCGTACATTACTAATCTAGACTTATTATCTAGCTTTATGATTTGACATATCATAAGTTTAAAAATGCGATAAAAGAGAATTTATTCTCAATCTAAGAGTATTCATAATATTGAATAACATTTGCTACTTAATTTCTTGAAGGTTTGAAGGTCATATCATCAGCCTCCATAGCCTAGTCGGTAGTGACCCTGCCTACGAAGCTGGAGTTTCCAGGTTCGAATCCCGGCGAGGGCATTATTTGTGTATTTATTTATCACAAATATTTGTTCCTTGGTTATGGCTGTCTATGTATTTAAGTGTCTATATGTATCTATCTATTATAAATATCGTCGCCTGTTACCCACATCACAAGCCTTAATTGAGCTTACCGTGGGACTAGGTTGATTTGTGTAAGATGTCCCAAGATATTTATTTATAATTATTTATTTATATCGGCTCCTTTGCTTAGCAGCGGAAGTTTTCTGGTGAATGGATGATAAAGAGACTTTATAATACTATTTTCACTTTGAGCAAATGGACACAGTTTCCGTGGCCTTATGGCCCGGCCACGACATTGGTCTAAGGCGAGCGGCTTAGCGGAAAACCATACGTGCTCCCTCTCGAACATATATCGGCATCCCACTCCAACACATGGATTCGCTCGCCGCTGGTCGCCTGTCGTGGCCAGGCCATTAGTTGGTTGACTTTTTTTTTCAAACGCCTGTAACAACTTACCCTTAAATCCTTATCCGCAGAGCGTCAAGGGTCAAATTAAATAACACGCTTGCTTGTGTTTGATAATAATTTAAAAGTTACCTTAAACTTCTGTATAATTATGTTTAAATGTTACCTGGGGCTGTTGCGGCTAGATTTGGGCCCTACAGACAGGGCCGGATTTAAGGCGAAGCAACCGGGGCTACAGCCCCGGGGCCTTCACAAAGAAGGGGCCCACACATTAGAGATTTCGAAAAAAAAACAAATTCCAACGAGTAAACACCAGTAAATTTTTTTTAGTATTGAAAGTGATCTATCAAGAATTTTTCGGCGAAAAAAGCTCGGAAGATTCCGTTCGTTAATGCTAAAATTTAATTTCAGATAATTCTCCGATTATAGTTATGCTTGTTAAATAATAAAATAATCTATAATTGTATCCACAAAAAAATAATTATTGAAAAACTTGACTAAAAAAAATTATCTACTTTATTTGTAAAATAATTGGGGGCCAGGGGGGCACTCCTTTGTTGGCCCGAAGCCTCTCAAGCTCTAAATTCGGCCCTGCCTACAGAGTTATGATAAACTCCTAACATAATAAGAGTTGGATTCGTTAACGTTTTTGGGAATTCGTTCATCATCATTATTGTCAGGCGATATTCAGTGGATTCCATAAAAGTCCGTTAAAAAAGTAAATCAATGAAAATACCATCGCTATTCTTTACTTCCTTCATACAACCTGTGTTTTCATTTTGATTAGAATCATTATTTTAAAAATCGAACGAGATAGCTATCGTGATAGTTTCATCTTTAACTATAAACAAGTATATTTTTATATTGCTTTAGCTTTAAAATGCATAACATATATTATATCATAATATCATAATTATGCTTAATTTATTCGCCAGTTATTATTTTCTAGGAAAAGGCAATTTCATAGATAAACGGTTTTTTGTTCTATTTCGTTGATATTTATAACTCCGTGATTCCCGTATTTTTATGTAATTAAATAGTTTTCCATTAAGATCTTCAAAGAGATTGAATTTAAGATTAAAATTTTAATTTCATCTTCAATAACTAATACTTAGTCCTCTGATCATTAGTAATCATAAAGATTTAAAAATATTCAATAAAGATCGTGATATTCGTAAGTTCCCAAAAACAGTTCTCTTACCAATGCAAAATTGTCTTCGAGAAAAATTATCGTCATATTTTTTTTCCAAGTTATTAAGGGCAAACCGGAATCAATCTGAGTAATTTTATAATGAAAACTAACGTGTGACTCAAACACATTAAAATATTATCGAACAACATGTCGAGCAATCATCGACTTAAATACGTGAGTAACCCGGTTCGATAATATTTAACCATCTGAGTAACTTATAAATCTTATAGTTTGCATTAAATTTTAGATAAACAGTCCAGCTTAATTTCGTAGAAATAAAACATGAAGTTTACTTTTCCATGGAACATTTTCCACCTTAAGACTTATTATCGACGAAATATTATTACAATGTTAGATTTTTAGTACTTTTCAGTTCTTTTAAGGGTCTTATAAAATGTGTAAATGGGATATTTTGAGGCTGGTTACCTACTGAAATACACAGGTTTATCATAGCAATGTCTCGACGAGAAGTTTCATAAATTGCGAAACTTCTATAGAGAATGTTCTCGGCAATGTAAATTTTATAAGCAATCTAATCATGCCAAAACCGTTGTATATACATGCCTTTTAAAGTATATTTTACGCCTCGTTTATTCAATTGTCTAATACAATAATCTTCATTACAATTTTTTATAAGTTCTCATGGAAATTCTCGGAAATTTTCGAGTATATCGTCCATTAAATACAAAAGCGACACAAGTCAAAAATTTACTTTTTACAGGGGAGCTGTTTAAAGATTTTGTATTCGTTTTTTGTTCACAAAATTTTTTTACGGCATTAATATTATATGTGTTATATATCAATTTGTAGGCATTTTAACCCTCTTTTGATGTGTTTGGTTATTAGAAAGTAATATGTGCTGTGCAAGCTTTTATGAGCGTATACGTCCGTTTTGCATAAAAAAATAACGTGAACTCTGATAAATTTTTTTCCATCAAAGGCCACAAATACAAAAAAATAAGCATTTATTTCATTTAAAGCATACATAAAATCATGTCTTAAACATAGAAATACTGTTTTTAACAAAACTGAACCAGACAAAACTTTTTCTTACTATTTCTTTACTTACATATTGTCAGAACATGTTTATAGGTACCGTAAACCGGGGTTACTTTGATTAATTTTAACTTTGGTTGTATATTTTTATGAATTTAACGGACGTACTAACTTAAAATTCAGCTATAATTATCGGTTTACTTCAAGAATCAACCTGCTTTATAAAAAAATGTGGTAACTTTAGTTAATAAATATAAAATAAATACAACGCGATCAAAGTTATATTGTTGAGAATGGAATTACTTTGATACCACTTATTTTTTACTACAAACTGGAAATAGCCCACTTAAAAGCACGTAAATAATAATAATCGGTTAAGTACATTTTTAGTTTTTTGTTTTTTCTATGTGTATTGTATTTGTGGGGTGGTTACTATGATCCCATACTAAATGATCCAAATTGATATGTTTTGACGGTTTACTAGTTTTTTCATTAGAATTGATGTAAGAACTTAAGTTTTGCCGATACAAAAGTATATCTTTCAATATTTAATTGCAGCGATAATAAGTCTTTCCTAAAAATCTACTTATGATTAGTAATAATGTAACAATTTTTTTTGTAGACGACATGACAGTTTCTCACTAGTACTTGGGTACTACTACCTATGTAGTGAAGTAATAGACATGATGACTGTCAAGTCAAATCAACACTTGTCGATTTTTGAAAGATTTACATGAAATATACAAAAGTGACGTCACGTTTGTATACTACACTTGTATTAAATAAAAGTTCTGTACAATAATGAAACTGCAGTCTATATATTAGTAATAATTTATTCGTGTATGATGCCGTGCATAATGTCTAATAATTTATTTTAAATACAGTCATCATCCCTATGTTGGCATTGCCAAAAGTGAAAAAATAAGTTTTTAGATTCGTTAAAACATACAACGGGGTTAGATCTATGTTTGTTTAACTTGTATTGAATACAAATAATATATAGGAAAGTATGACAAATACTTAATAATCTGAAGTTTATGCCATTATTGTTTCTTCGTGATTATAGGTACACAAAATTCACAGTCATCTTTTCCACACAATCTCTAATATACTTTTAAGTAAAACGAACATATTATAAAGTACCACGTTTTACAATTACCTACTGTTTTTATAAGATGTATTGTATTTTTTAAGATTTCATGCAAAAGAAACACAATTATTCAATCTAGTACATTTATGGATTTGAATATTATACTGAATTAAAAACGGTTGTAAATGCAACAATGTTTTTTGAAACGTACTATGAGGTGTATATTTTAGAATCCTAACTGCCACATTCCGTATTGCAGCTCCTTTGTTTATAAAGAAATCTAAACCATACATATTTACTTTATTCAAAACAGCATCATGTATAAATATGGCTCCTGTGATTGATGCAATTGAATATATTTTTAATTCAAAAAGGTTGCAAATCCTAATACGGCAGTTTTGATTAATGAAAAATCAAATTTAAGAGGATATTTTAAAATTAAAACTGCCACATTCCGTTTTGCGACTCCTTTTTATATAAAGAAACGTAATATTTACGTATTTATTTTATTCAAAACGGCCAGATCTACAAATATGGCACTTTTGCTTACATATTTCTTAACGTAATCACTTATTTTTTTCGTTTTATGGCACTTTTTCACAAATATATCGTGCGTTTTGGTCAACGGTCGAGTCGCAACTGACAAAATGGCAGTTTAGCACTGAAGTTAGTCTCGAAAGAGGGATAGTGCAAAAAGGGCACCTGCATAATTTTGATACTTTCTAACGTCAAATCGACAGGTGTCTTAGTGCCACGTAAAATATCAGTGCTTGTGATGTCGTTTTTGCAATAAAAACATTTTTCACGGTTTTTGAGTTGTGTCGCTTTTTTATTTAATGGACGATATTCTCGCAATTTTGTAAATGTTCTGCAACTTGTACATTGCTAGTTTATCATAATATTGTATCGTTTTGTTCGATGTTTTGTCAAATGTAGAATTAGTGTTATTTTTTAGGTGCCAGTTATACTAATTTGAAAACTTTTTTTTTTCTAAAAACATTAATAAATCACAGATTACCTAATTCATCATCAGTTTCCTGAAATAACCAAAAACCAGATTTTACAATACAAATCCAATACTAAAACCAAATAAAACTAACACAACGTTTTCCTCACATCCCGCCGCTGTAAAGTAATTTGATTACATCTTTAATTACATAGAATTATCCCAAAGTTGAGAACTTCCCCTTAAGTAGGGGCGTGAAGGGCCAAATTACGTGCCCTATGTGCTTAATTAATTGTTATTAAAAACTGCCCCTTAAACTTTGCTGAATTAATAAAAGGGGGCCCGTAATCTTACCATGAGTTGTTTCAGTTGACAGATATATAGGATCACGGTGCTCAAAAATATCTGAACATGCACTCTCAAGCCGCGTTTCCACTTATTGTCCTGAGCGACCATTCGTTCGTTCTTGGGCAGATGAAAACAATACTTCCCATTGCACACACGCACACACTTACACACCCCTATAAATGTTTAAAAATAAAATAATCTAAGTTTAGTTAATTTACTATTTTAATTGTAGTTACGGAAGAGCGGTGCCTTCTGGCACAGGTTATTTTGTAAATAACTTAAAAGGAGACACCGGCAATTATGAAATTTTGTACTGGTGGTTAAGGCATTTTGAATTTTCGAAATGTTTTTGAAATGTTCGTTAGTCAGCCCACAAACTGGTGAATGCTCGCTCAGGACATAAGCCGAGTTTCCGCTTAGTGTTCTGAGCCAGCATTCGTTCGTACTTGGGCAGATGAAAACAGGATTTCACATAGCAAAATGTTCGTTCGTCAGCCCACGAACAAATTAATGTCATTCAGGACAATAAGTGAAAACACGGCTAAATGTACTTTACGGTTGTTACTTATAGGAGAGGCTAACGTCCAGCAGTGGGCTGAGATAGGCTGATGATAATTATAATATGTGGTTTTGAATGACTTATACATACATATAGAACGTTTGAAGTTTTCAGGGACTAGTCAAACAGCCTGTATCTTGTACACCCTGAGGCCTATCTGTAAAACGCCTAAACTTTAATCCGAGCAAAGTTTTAGACTCCAGTAAATCCCCAAAAGATCAGGCGTTGTAAACCTTCTGGCATTTACAGGTTTCACAACTCTTGTTTTCTGAAGTTAAATTTTGTTTTGGTTTGAAGATAAATTAATGTTAAGCTCCCACGTCAAAATAATAGGCAGTGAATTTCCAAGAGAAAATCATCAGTTATCATCTCAACACTATTATTTTAATCGCATAAGGTCCGCGCAATTATACAGGGTGGTCCAAACCTTGACGTCAAAAAATTTTTTTTAGATTACTCACGTCATGGGCTATCAAAGTATACCCCATGTATGTTAGCCGATTTTTTGTAGTTTTCGAGTTATGAATTTTTGAAACAAATTTTTTGAGAAATTCTGGAATGAAGAAATTTATTAATAAAAAAAAAATTTTGGGTTTTTTAACTAGTTTCTTTTTGTAAAAGTATTACACTTGTATTTCTTTTTTTCACCGGACTGGTTTTTTTTGCAAACTGAGTTGACACAGCAACTAAAAGCGTGACAGGGTGGTATGAAGCAAGACCACGGAAAGAATTTTGACCCACAAAAATTATGACGTAATTTCTTTTTATTAAAGCCTTCCTCTTCTCAAGGAAGGCTTCCAGGTTTCTTTTTATTTAATTATGTACGATTTTATTCAATCGACCATAAAAGGTTGACGAATATGATGAGTTCAACCATTTCTATTGCTTCAATAATAAGTTTGAATTAATCTCTTGTACAGGTTGTTACATGAGCCACTGAGAACCTTGAATGGGGTGATTTAGTAGGCTATACTGAACAACTTTTACTATGGGGTCAATCACGAAATCTAAAAAAACTTGTCTTTTTCATACATTTTGAACGTTCGATCACGACATTTTGCATGAAAGAGCCAATTTTTTTTGAGATTGTTCCATACTAAAAGTTGTTCAGTATAACCTACCAAATCTTTATAGTGGTTCGTGTAACACATTAAAATATTATCGAACCGGGTTACTCACGTATTTAAGTAGATGATTGCTCGACATGTTTCGACCCTTTAAGAGTACGCGTCGGGCTCTGGCCGAGGGTGCTCCGGACGAGGACCCTCTTAATGGGTCGAAACATGTCGAGCAATCATCAACTTAAAGACGTGATTAACCCGGTTCGATAATATTTTAACATGTTTGAGTCTCACGTTAGTTATAGATCGTGTAACAATTTGTATAATACTATTAACCGCGATAGCTATTTCGTAATTTATCTTACATATTAACAGATTAGTCGCATTGATGTTGGCATAAACCAATTAGGTCGAGAATTAATTATTGTGGTTTGTTACCGGTCCACAGACCAAACTAGACTCCATGTTATGAGTCATCATCATCATATCAGCCGAAAGACGTTCACTGCTGAACATAGGCCTCCCTCAAAGATCGCTACAATGACCAGTCCTGCGCCACCCGCATCCAGCGGACTCCTGCAACCTTCACCAGGTCATCAGTCCACCTTGTGCGGGCCTACCCACGCTACTCCTTCCGGTACGTGGCCGCCACTCAAGAACCTTCCCGTCCCAACGCCCATCGGTTCTACGCGCAATGTGCCCCGCCCACATGTGCTATGAATACAAAGATGTAATTGTGCATAGATAAAATATGTATGTATGTATGTAATGAATTCGTCGAATGGGGTCGAAAAGTGCTCGAGTGGAGACTACGGCTAGGCAAACGCAGCGTAGGACGTCCACCCACAAGATGGACAGACGACCTTGTGAACTTGTGAAGGTCGCCGGGACACGCTGGATGCAGGTCGTATCTAACCGGTACATGTGGAGGTCCAGAGGGGAGGCCTAAGTTCAGCAGTGGACGTCTTATGGCTGAGATGTTGATTCGCCATTCAATTTCAACGTTTATTATTTAACTCTTAAAGTTTCTTTTATTAATTAAAAACGTATTATAATGTTTACATCGTTAATACACTACTTTTTATATTCCAAATGTCGTGAAAATTGTTACAGGGTTTACATAGAAGAGTTTTCGATAAATCTTAACCCTTAAATCGACAACGACACTTTTTTTTAAAAAATACATAAAACTATAGTTTTTATGCCTATTTATATGATTTTGAACAACAGAAAATTAATAAAAAAAATCGCTTATGGATAGTTTTTCAGAAATCATATGTCAAGTATGTTGCACGTTGCCAACTATGCAGTGAATAGGTATTGGGCTTGAACGTCCAGTATTTTTGCCATTGCCAATTGTATGGTTAATTTAGTTTATTATATTTTTCATTTTTTTTTACATAATATTATATGAAACAAGATATTTTATGTCAAAATATTTATTAAAAAACGTATAATTTCAATAAGTAAGTAGTAATATCTTAGAACCTGTGGACTACAAATGAAAAAAAAGGGACACTGAAATTCAAGGCTGACATAGAAAAATATAAGTTTTTGTAAATGGTAAATATAAATTCACGTGGTTCTATGTCGGCCTGTGATTTCAGTGTATCTTTTTTCCATTTGTAGTTCACAGGTTCTACGATTTAGGTTCACAATTTAGTAAAATCAATGCATTTAGAGCGGCTTAGTTTACTTGGCTCATAATCAACAGTGATGTCCGAATGATGTCCTTATCATACGGGAAGCAAAACTTTTTTCAGATTGACTTTTGTTTACATGTTTGTTGGACTTAAATAAAAGAAATTAAGTCACTCCAATCAAAAATCAATACTGGGAGTCACTGAAAATATGCTGTTTTCTGTACTGCTGTGCAGCATCTTCCTCGTCTGAGTTTTCGGCATCTAGGAAACTTTTTTTGGACTTGAAATCACACAGCTTTATTAGAAATACATTACATAAAAATAATATATAAATATATTAATAATTCTTTGATATATTGGGCAACAAAAGCTCATTGAGTGCGAAGATCTATTTCGTTATTAGTACCTACGTCGTTATGAGTGGTATGTAAAAAAATGGCCATATAGCGATATTATGATATAGATGTTATTGCAGGTCACTTAGTACTGGTTTTTACATAAAAAGTGTCCCATTTTCATTTCATTTGAGTGGTTTTACTCGAAATTATAATGTGTTGATGAAGCACGGCAACATTGGCAAAGAGAAAAATACTGGACATAGTTTAAAACACCGTATCATTGGCAACGGGAAATATACTGGACATAGCAGCAACAACATAAAACATGGCGTAGTTGCCAACGGGAAAAATACTAGACATTCTACTTTGCAAGGTATAAACTCATTGATGAACTGTGTTAGAAGTTTCAATTAAATAGAAATATGTACTTCAAGTATTTAGTTAAATATATGTGCAAATTAAACAATACCTTATCATACAAAATTACGAAAAAAAAAAATTGTTAACTTTAGGCCGGGCGACGTGTCCTTCCCAATTGGGTATCTTGGCGGCGATTTATGACAAACTAGCATTTCTGTTGGCTCGATACATTTTTTTTCAGAATAATAATCATTATGCAATACACTTACACTGCTTAGTTTTCGCTTCAGCGTTTTGGTTTCTTGTGTAGATTTTTGTATTTTGGATGTCTAGTATTTTACCCGGTATCGAATTAAGGGTTAACATATTCGCTATTATTTTCGTGTTTTTGAGACAATTGTAATTCTATTCCGCAAAAACTAGCTAACTGCTGATTTATTAAAGTTCTTGCAACACATTTTATGGTGGTTGCTAACAAATACACGCTGGCAATGAGATAAACAGATTTTTTACAATTGTCGCACCTGTAAGTACTGTAACCATTGTGAAAAAGGAGCCTGTTAATAGATTTGCCCGAGTTTAATTTAGACCCTGTAAGCTCCATATTGTACTTAAGGTGATCTGCGACCGCTCATGATGAATCGATTGATTACCTACCATAGAATAGGTAACAGTACAGTCATCATCAGCCTATGATAGTCCACTGCTGGCCGCAAGCCTCTCCTATTAACTATGCGTATAGACGCATTAGGAGGTAAATGCCCATAATCGCCACGCTGGGCAAGCGGATTGGCGATCGCAGTAATGTGTCCACTATGATGACGTTGCTGCCCATCATCAATATTTTGTCAAATAATGGTCAGTGACACTTCAATCCCTTAGTCGACTCTTACGACACCTGAAGGAGGAGTTGGGGTGGTGACAAATTTATTTTTACTGCCGTCACCACACGGCCGAACGCCAATAGAGGCATGGTAACGTGGTGACAGGTTCGACTATTGTAAAAATTACAGTTTCTCCGATTGCAGGCGTCCGTAGGTTATGATTACCACTTAAATACCATCACATGGGCTGTATAGTTGTTGCTATAGTCTTATTTATAAAACCCGGTGAGGTGAGAATTTCACATTAACCAGAATTAAAGATAACATTTCATATCTCATCGCATACTGATGTGCGGCGCAATGGGATTCCACGTATCCATTTCATGATTAAAACTGGCTAAGTAATTAATTATTCGAGTAACGAATGATTATTAATATGTCAAATATTGGTTTAAAATCATTATCAATCATCATCATCATCATCTCAGCCACTGTTCACAGTCCACTGCTGAACATAGGCCTCCCCTCTGGACCTCTACATGTACCGGTTAGATGCGACCTGCGTCCAGCGTGTCCCGGCGACCTTCACAAGGTCGTTTGTTCATCTTGTGGGTGGACGTCCTACGCTGCGTTTGCCTATCCGTGGTCTCCACTCGAGCACTTTTCGACTCGATCGACCATCACCTCTGCGTGTAATGTGGCCTGCTCATTGCCATTTCAGCTTATTAATCCGGAGGGCTGTCAGTAATCAATATTTACATGAAAATATGACTGAAGTGGCAGTGGGCGGGGCACATTGCGCGCAGTACCGATGGCCGTTGGGGCGGAAAGGTTCTCGAGTGGCCGAGAGGTACCGGAAGGCGCAGCGTGGGTAGGCCCCCACAAGGTGGACTGATGACCTGTTGAAGGTCGCAGGAGTCCGCTGGATGCGGGTGGCGCAGGATCGGTCATTGCGGTAATCTTTGGGGGAGGCCTATGTTCAGCAGTGGACGTCTTTCGGCTGATATGATGATGATGATGACTGGAATTACAATCATCATCATTACCAGCCCTTCTGAGTTCACTGGAGTCGTCAGGGGGTAAATACCCACAATATCCACGCTGGGTAAGCGGATTGGCGTTGGCGTATGACGACGTTGCTGCCCATCATCAATCAACTAATGAAAGGTCAGTGATTCTTCAATATCTTAGACGACTCTTAAGACACCCACGGGAAGAGTTTGGGTGATGATAGATGTATTATTACCGCCGTCACCAACCAACTTTTCCGTTTCATAATTGCCTATTTAATTACATTGATAATCAAAAACACGTTTTATACTCGTATTACCACTATTTTAGTTTGATCCAGTAGGTACAATGGTGTTCAGAATTGCATGGACAATTTATGAATGAATTTATGAGTGGTGTTCAGAATTGCATGGACAATTTATAAATGAATTCATTCATAAACTGTCCATGCAATTATGAACCCCACTGTACAGTCGAAGACAAAATTAGGGGTATACAAAAACGTTCAAAAATATGTCCCAGTGCACTCTAATTCTGTGTAATAAGAACGTCGTAACATATTTATGAACGGATTCTTTCGATACTTATTTTTGCACTTGACTGTACAGTAAAGGAAATTGACGGGGGCGTTTACGGGACACTTTGGGATCAAAACACTTTTAATCAAAATGAGTGTTTTTGATAGTACAGACTGTAGAATGTGTGGCAAGGAAGAGAAAACTTGATGTGCGCATGTCATGCCCTCGTCAAACAAAGGATGAAAGACTTCTGAATGTTTTATCTCAAATCGAATGTCGATCCCATAGTAATGTAAAAGTTCATCAAAAAAAGTTCATCGTAAAAGACCTTAGAATTAACCTTCTAAAATTGAACGGTGAATAAAAAATCAGCAATACAGGGTGCTTAGACTAGTTGCCAATCGCTAACGCTTAGTAGCGTATCGTAGTTTTCCCTCTCTGTCACTCTTTCATATTAGTGCGACAAAGACAAGTTAGATGCCTTTCGCTTACGATTGACGATTAAGAGTTAGCGATTGACAACTTGTCTAAGCACCCAGGTATTGCTGTCAGCTGTCACTACGACAGCACAAATGCGTAGGTCAAGGTCCGAGTGATAAATTCAAGCTTTTATTTCCGCTGTAACATATGAAACACAGAACCCTCTTAATATTAATGTGACTAATGGCTAATAATGTATTTGGACTTAGTCCAATTTCGTGGAGATTATCTTGACCGACATTATATTTTATGAAAACATTGATGAGTAAGACGTATAAATGAGACGTTTTGAGCTAATGAGTATTAACATGTTTTCGTTATTAGTATGACTTAAAACGGGATATTTACCATGTCATCATCATCATCATCAGCAGCAGCTTATGATAGTCCACTGCTGGACGTAGGCCTCTCTTATTAACTATGCATATAGACGCATTAGGAGGTAAATGCCCATAATCGCCACGCTGGGAAAGCGGATTGGCGATGGCAGTAATGTATCCCCTATGATGACGCTGGTACCCTTCATCAATCATTTATCAAATAATGGTTAGTGACACTTTAATCCCTTAGTCGACTCTTACGACACCCGCAGGAGGAGTTGGGGCGACAAATGTATTCTTACTGCCGTCACCACACGGCCAACCATTATAGCAATTTACCATGTAAATTTCCATAATTGAGCACCCGATATTTCGGCACTATTGCAGCTCGAAAAATAGCAGTGTTTGCACTGCTGTGTTTCGGTTTGGGAGTAAGATAGCCGGTGTAATTACTGGCATAGAGGCAATCCATCTAAGTCCTCAGGGTAGGCAGCGCATAGGCGATTTTTTGATCACTATGTCCATGGGCCTCAGTTCCTGCTTTCCATCAGGTAAGCTGAGAGCTCAGGATGCTTAGCCAAGTTGCCAATCGCTAGCGCTTAATCGTCAATCGCAGCTAACTGTCTTTGTCGCTCTAACTCTTTAGAGAGGGAAAACTACGGTACGCTACTAAGCGCTAGCGCTTGGCAACTTGGCTAAGCATACAGTTGTCTACCTTCGTCACATAAAAATTCTCTGAGTTACTAATTATGTAAATAACTATGTTTAGCTTTAAAACATATAACATGTTTTCGGTTATCAAAAAGGACTGTGACCCTGAATAACCAAAAAAATTTCGACCATGTAATTGATGTTAAAATTTTTACGACACGCCGATTTTCTCGAGACATGATAAACCCTTTAGTTTAGTACTTACAGGCCAAAACCTTTTAAACTTTGTGTCGCATCTTTCGGGAAAACTCACTAAATTTTCAGGTCCCTATTTTTTTATTATTATATTACTAAGGTAGACAACTGAGCTCTCAGCCCACCTGATGGAAAGCAGGAACTGAAGTCCATGGACATAGTGACAAAAAAATCGCATATGCGCTGCCTACCCTGAGGACTTAGATGGATTGCCTCTATCTATGCCAGTAATTACACCGGCTGTCTTACCCCCAAACTGGATCACAGTACTAACTATTTAGGACGGTGGTAGTTATTCGGGCGGACCCTGCACGAGGTCCTGCCACCAGACTACCAGACTAAATTATGATTTTTTATGCAATTCCTCGGTTGTCTCCGAAGTGAAAGTTGCTCAGCGTGACCGCCCGTAATACCCTGTACACTCCTGCTCATGACCCAAAAATCACCCTGTATATTATTAAGATGGGGCCATTTTATTTGAACTATTACTATTTTGTTGACACAAACCAAAGCAGCTAAAAGTAACTTTTTTACATTAATTCAATTATTCGAAAAAACTTAGTTACACTATTTTATTCCGACGGAAGTTTTAGACCGTTCATCACTTGTCAACTCTGATCGCTTACAACGGACAAGGGTTTTTCACACATATCAGATCTGCATGTGAACTGAAACTGCGGCCCTACCGAGAAAAACGAAATTCGTAAATTTCGAGGATTTATCTCTTTCACTCTAATGACCCCTTCGTTTGAGTGACAGAGAAAAATCCTCGAAATTTACGAATTTCCTTTTTCGCGGTAGGGCCGCTGAAACGCTTTTCTTATAATCATGTACAGGGTCGATTTTGCATAAAGTTATAACCTTCACGTCAATTCATCATCATCATCATCAGCCTATGATAGTCCACTGCTGGACGTTGGCCTCTCCTATTAACTATGCGTATAGACGCATTAGGAGGTAAATGCCCATAATCGCCACGCTGGGCAAGCGGATTGGCGATCGCAGTAATGTGTCCACTATGATGACGCTGCTGCCCATCATCAATCTTTAATCAAATATGGTCAGTGACACTTCAATCCCTTAGTCGACTCTTACGACACCCGCAGGAGGAGTTGGAGTGGTGACAAATGTATTCTTTCTGCCGTCACCACACGGCCACAAACACGTCAAATTGTGTTACGAAAATTAGTGGTATAAACTATGTGGCATATCCTGTCCAACAACCTTCGGTATAAGCACTTATTTTTTTTTAATATTCCGCCTTTTTCAACTGCAAGGTTGTTAGAAAAAAAATGATTGTATCACTAACTTTCGTAATACAATTGACGCGATCGTGATTTTTATATTGATTATTAAGGCGAGGTAAGCGTAGAATTCCCGTTTGTTTTTTTCAGTTTTCTCAATAATACTACTTCTTTATGAAGTAAAACTTATATATGTTGCAGTTGAGAACTTGATCTATCACGCATTGATTAGTATTAAGTATTTAAACAAACTTCGCCCTATAAAAAACGATCCCAAACATAGGTCTAATCTCTGCATGAAAACTCATATTGCTAAGAAACTATATAACTTTACCAAGAAAAAAATATATCAGAAGAAACGTCAAAGTCTGTGTCAACGATTAACGAGAAGAAACCATTGATATTGTAAGAATTATATTTCATCTTACAAAATATGTGAAATTATTCTCCCGGATCGCTCCTGCTGTCATCTTTCAGTCCCAATCGGGACCTGTTGGAGGGAGGACGTACGTCAATTTTGCGCACCGCTGTCGTCAACCAAACTATCTTTAATATTGGTGTGATAACACATAAAAAAATGTTATCATCACTGGGGCTTCGGAGACTGAATAAACATAAGTGGTGAGTGACTAAATTAATAGAATTATGTTATTCAATATATTAAACCAAAACAATAACAAACATATTACACAGTATAGATAAAAACAGTAGGATAACTACTGGTGATAAGACCATGACACATTTTGACATGACGAAAATAATGAAATAATTAAGAATGGTATCTACTCGTATAGGTATATTAAAAATAGGATTTTATATCCATAATAGTTCGTTATCATCCAATAAAATTTTAAAAACACAATTTATTTTGGAATTCGAATTATTTTATGAAATTTTTTGCAAGCAGTCGCACTATATTGATTTAAACTTTCACGACTATCACTCATATTTTAAATACAAACGGGTCCTAATCGCGTAAACTTACGTTTAATTATATCCTGACGTTACACCCGTGGTCGCAGGCAGACATGAGTATCAATAAAATACTACTAATAATATACTATCAATTAAAAAAAATATGGAATATAATGCGAATTGTTACGAAACATACCGAGAATTAGTACATTTCGATTCAAGTGCAAAAAAAATTAAGTACTAAAGGAGTGGAGGTAAATTAAAGCACGACCGAAGGGAGTGCTTTAAATCGACACGAGTTACGAATTTCGTTTCCGCACGTGTATCGTACGACGTTTTTCAGTACATATGGCCCTCCGAAAAGATTTCGACCTGACGTAAAATGAAACATTTCTGGCACAAGCGCGTAAAACTGCGCCATCTGTACTGAGAAATAAGCTTTTCATAAAAAAATTGAATGGAAAAATATACGAATGACAAAAGTTGCTATAGGGAATGGCGCCCACTATGTTACATTTGCATGAAGGGTAAATTAATAAATTAAAAAAAATTGAAAATTTTACTTGATAAATGTGATCTATTATCTATACCAATGATATGGTACATATTTATTGTAACGGTGAAAAAGTAACCCTGTATAACACAGATAAACTTGACCATGTACAGTGATCGTACTAATAATGTGGATGACGTTAAATCACCTATAGAATGTTTTCAAAAAATATTTTTACTAAAATTGCCACTTATTATTTAAATATTTATCAACCTCTTTAATTAAACTAAAGTGTCATTTAAAATCAGTAAGTTGAGTACATAATGCCGTTCTTTTACTAATGTTTTAAAATACACAATTGAATGTCGAATTTACAAGAATATTGTTATATTGTTGCCGCCGCGATTTGGGCTCTACTTTTCACTTACGATCAGGTGGAGTGGAGCCACTTTGTTGTGCCAACATAAAAAAAAAAAAAATTACCCTTTTTGGAGATACGTGACAAAAACATGTGCGTGCTGTGATCAAAACATACTGAACACAGAACCAACATTCAAATGCATTTTGGAGATAACACAATATATCAGAAATATATGTAGAGCCAAAGAAAACGCAAATAGTATTAAAGACTGTATCGTTTATTATAAATACAAGTTTAACCTGGTCTAACTATTGAAATATGTATTATTTTGCATTTCTATGTTCTGAGTGTATGGTGTGTATCAGAGTTGGGCATTAAATATCTAGATAATTAGTTATCTAGTTAACTACTTTAAATAAAATCATCTCAAATGAATTTATTTGAAGACAATTCAATTGCAAATATTTTAATTGTCAACTCTTTTATTTAGATAAATTATCTAGATGAAGATAACGGGCCTCGTTTGTTCTTGAAGTAAGCTCATCTAAAACGTCAGGTCAAACAGTCATAATGACATTGCCATGGACCTATACCTAAACTGGACTGAGTACCTACTCATTTTTGTTAGTCAATAAAAATTTAACAATATCAGTGAGCAAGACGGACACATCTCTGTAATAAAAAGAGACTAGTGAAAATGGTCCAAGTGAGAGCAACTCTGCCGTGCAATTCCTAAACCACAGTAACTGACAAAAGTCGATTTTGAGATAATAGCAAAAAACAGTTTTAAAGTAATATATTTTCCAAGATTTGATAGTTATTGAGATTTTTTTTTGTCCAAAATGAAGCATTAAAATCATACAATATGATAAATTAAAAAATACGTGCATCTACATTTTCTAAAATTAAATATGTGTTTTTTTCGAAATTCTGTGTTTGTACTGCGCTTTTAAAAACAGGGGAAAATATAACAATTACTAATTAAGGCACAGTAAAATGACCACTTACTGCACAAATTTTGCGTGCGTTTTAGAGATAGGCGGCATTTTACAGGTTAAACTGCAGTAAAAGGGACTAGTGTACTGTAATTTAACTAGTATTTTGATTGAATTTTCTTGCTACGAACCTTCATTCACAGCAGTAAAATATAGTTTATTCTAATAAAGTAATTAAAATACAACAAAAATTTGTAACAGCATTACATGATTTTATTATTAAGAAATTCAAACACGCTTATCAAGTTTCATGCCAATGTAAGACACAGAAGGATGTAAAAAACGATTTAAAAGTTACTTGGAAAACGCAGTTTATTTAGGGATTTGTCGTAAATAATACAAAAATTAGACAAAAATTTAGGTTTATTACCACATTTTCTTAAGAAATGAAATAACAATCAACTTAAGGTACCAGTATCGGTTGTAATCATAGCAAATGGCACATTATATTTAACCTTACATTGATTTCAATGAGTAAGCTCACGACTGATTATGGCGTAGCACTTCTACGATTAATTTTAATAAATATAATTTCTTACATATTCGTGTCAGTTATAAATCAAAAAGTCTTTAGAATACTGTATTATTATAATACAAAACCCTATTTTTTATTTTTTTATATTTATGTATATTTATGTATGACACGTTATAGGTTTTGTTATGTTTTTTTGGAGAAAACTAGGAAACAAATTTGGTTCGTTAAAGCACCCAGGAAAGAATTTACTTTCATATTTTATGTTTAGCTTTGAATTTAAACTAACATAAAGAAATTTGTTAAATGCATCTGGAATTACCGTATAAGAAACTTAAACCAAAAAGTATGTAGCAATCTTATCGAATCCCAAAACAGGTAAATACAAATTTCTAAATACTCGATTATTGACCGGTATTGGCGGTATTCGTATAATTCATAATATGTATAATCTACTTCATACGTTACGGCGAGGTACCGCAATAAAGAACAAATGTAACAATATTATGACATAACGATGATATTTGTTGGCAAGGCATTGCTTGGAACCATAACTCGCATAGCAAAATTAAATGTGTACAAACTAAAGAGAAGGTCATTTTTTTGTCTTTTAAGAACCTAATAATTAGGTAATAATCAGTGATCGGTTTTTTGGATTCCCCCGGCGGGTCTCCTATAGTAACTTGAAAAATTAACTTTATTTATATTGCCATATTTCTGTTTCATAAAACATGCTCTGGTGTGTATAATACAAAAGTATTAAATATTTTTTTATAGTCACACCCGTATTTTTTATACGCGAAATCCAAAAAACCGATCGCTAGTAATAATACCTTTATGTGTTTTACTCGTTTATCAACAGACGACACCTTGGTTGTTTTCAATTGTAAATAGGTCAAGAATTATTTTACTACCTTAAACAGGATGTTCTAACGATATCACTATAAGCTATCTTCAACGAAGGTCCGAGATGGAACTACTCGTAACTCGAATTTGTCACTTACGTATAAAATAAACGTCTAAAAGCAGTTAAAATAGTCAAGTAACACAAAAATACTGCCTAAACTGTAGCCTCTTGGGGTGCTACTGTCCTTTAGCTAGTATTATTGCTATTCAAAGTAATACATCATACAGCATAATGTGTTGTACTTAATGAACTTGTTACTGCAGTTTAGATGGCAATACGATACTTATTTGAACAGTAGTGTACCACTTTAAATATCGTTATTTTATTCCTACTGCGTCTTAACTAGTAATTATGCTTATTAATCTATGAAACTGGAAACGCAGTACAACACTTTTAGCATAAAAATTGTATACTGTGTTTTAATTAGTTTCTTTATAAACGAGATACTATGAGTTTACATGCTAAAAGTCATGAAAATCTACACCTGTACTGCGTTTTAGTCAGTATCAGCCCAAAAACCGTAGCCGTAGACCATTTTACTGCGCTTTATATTGCATTTTGTAGGAAAAACTAGTCACTTACTGCTTTTGGGGTTTCGAGTTTCCATGTTCCAGTTTTCCAAATTAAAAACCGATCGATTGGGATTATGCGTTTTGATTTGCTGATTATAGATCACCAATAAACCAAAAATCGGAAAATTGGCAGTTACTGTGGTTTAGGAATTGCACGGCAGAACTAACTAGAGGATGGTGTCTCTCTCAGTTACACAAGTTACCTGTATAAAAAACACATTAGTGTGGTTATGATTTGGGCCGGTATGATTACGTGGTTGCAATTTTAGTATTTAGTTAAACAGTATTTAGTGGGCATTTATATGGAAACATATCGGTCCAAGGCTCAAATGGCTGCTGTTTGAGATTACGAGTGGTAAGTTATACCCAAGCAATCAAAGACGCGATCAGAAATAATCTTGTGGTTTTAACGATGCAACATATAACATGAAACTCACAAATTGCCAAACACGCACAAATTTCACAAATGCCTGAATACCCTAGACTAGAACATCCATACTCATAGAGGATCATTATGAAACCCAAATTATAAAGGCTATTGCCTCAAAGTTTTTCAATTTACGTATGGCTCACCACGGGAGTAGTACATTTCTAAGAGATTTGGGAAATAAAGAATCGATTCCCACAAAATAAAATGTATATAGTATTAAGTAGTGTCACTACTTGGGATAAAAATAAAAACACACATCAAAATATTTAGTTTATAAATAATTTGAATAGAGTTTAAACAGTGACTTTAAATAAAGCAGTATTGAGCCAAACTTCTCAAGACAGTAATGTTTAACAATAGACAGTTTTTTAGTAAAAAAGTGTCAATTCTCATAGATCGTAATGTTAGCATGGTCACCGTAATTAAAACAAGATGCAATTCTCTAATATGCTTTTTCTGTCGGTCACACTTTTTTGTCGCAGTACTCAGTCCAGTTTAGAGGTATAGGTCCATGGACATTGCTCATGAAGTAAACTTAAGTAAAGTTAATTCATCTTTTATTTCAAACGTCAAATAATTTATTTAGATAAAAGTTCATTCATCTAGATAAATTCAAAATAACAAATGAAGGATTATTTAGTAATTGAAATAAAAGATGATTTAGTTATCGATCCGGTTATTTGTAAAAAGTTAATTTTTGCCCAACTCTGGTGTGTATGTAATGTATGGCTACTTTCCAAATTGTTTCATTTAGGGGCTTTATCGTTCTTAAAATATTGCCTATCAAACGTATTTCGGACAAACCTATACTGCTGAATGTAAGACTATTTCAGCGACTCCATGGTACTATTTTAACAAGCAATAGGTCAAGATGCTACCCGAGTATATTATCTAAACGGAGTCTTCATGATTCCCCAATCAGGCATACACAATTAAAATGTGGTGGATTTTATGTTTTACATAAAATCGCATTTTTACACAACGTTTTAGATGCCCTTCACTTTCTTATGCGTGCGAGAACAGCGAAGCAGCTATAAGAATCAGCCATACATAAAATCCTTAATGAAACACCATGGGCTTGATCCATAGTTAGAACAGGTAGATATAAATGCTCCATGACAAATATATTAGATGTCAAAGTCAAAATACACGTAAGCTACATACCATATTCTCTTAAAGTATCCTTTCGCAAATTCAGGTCATTTTTTTGGGCAATATAAGAGCTATGGCAATATCTAAATGTTTGACATTACGAAGCACAGGAAAGCGTGTCTTTCAAAGTACGATTTTTTGTGTGTGATGTCGTCATTTTCGCAAAACGTAAATTTTTTTGTAATAAATACTTGTCCGAAATATTTTTTATTACTCAGGAGATCAGGATTTTGGATTGGGTTAGTTGTGTCTAATCCAGATGCTTTACGTCGAGTTTCTAGGATAAAATGTGTACCTTATTAAAGCAGTAATTAGACACATGTTTGTTTTTATATAAACATGTAATATAAAAAAATTATGGCCAAGTGAAGCCGTATTTATAATAAATGATACACCCTTTAATATAGGCCTCACAAATTTTATGATAGCAGCAAGTATATCCTGGGTGTAACTACAAAATACAATCAATACATCTTTCATCCTGTATAAATGTAATGGATTTACTCGCGATTATTATATTACTTTGTGAAATATGCATTAAGGAAGCTTAAATAAAAGCATTATCCTATAATGCAAAATTAGGTACGTTATTTTTGCGTCATCTGCATGATTAGTTCTACCCCTGATCATCATGTATAATTATATACTTTTTTCGTGGACAGTCCTAATATCAAAATTTTTGAAAATCAGCATGTTTGCATCATTTTTTATGAAATTGTACGCCTGATACGCATTATAGGACCGCGGATCTACAACGAGTTTCGTATTAAATATTAATGGGATAGTCTCGCATCCGTGTATTTTCTAAATTTACCGTCTACTTTACACATGGCTTGCTAGAGCTTGCCAGATTATAAATTAATCACTTATATTATTATTATGTTACACTATGTCGTTTCGATTTACACTAGTCACATAGTTGTAGTACTGTAAATATTTTCACTATGAGTAATACAGTATCACGTCATCATTGACGGCGACTGTCACGGGTATTAGTGGAGGCTGGATGACGCTTAAAACTAGCGTTGAGAGGTCAAAGAATATGGCCTTAAGGCCATAAAGACGTAATTTTTTTTGTTAATCGACCAACAACATGAATTTCTTGGGGTAGTGAAAAATGTATTCTTAAAGACGCGTTTCCACTTAAAACCAAAACAGCATTCCCTGTTCTATCTCCCGTTGTACGTAATCAACCAATCACGTTGTGTAACGATCGAATTTCGTAGAGTGGGGGGGTTAGAACAGCGAATGTTCTTTTGGTTGGAGCGCACCTTTAGTCTTCTGAGCGAGCATTCGTTTGTTCTTAGGCAGATGAAAACAGGATTTCACATAAAAAAACTCACTTAAAAAAGTACAAATCAAAATATTTAGTTAATAAATAATTTGATTTGTGTTTTCACAATATGTTCACATACCTAGTTAAATGTTTGTTCGTCAGCCCTCGAGCTCGGTTAGAACATTAAGTGGAAACGAGGCTTTACTGCCGTCAACACGCGGTGGCGAATTATTTGTTGATAAAATATATGATTTATCATGAATGCCTTTTGGTTACCGGCTACCGTAAAGACCCGATCAACAGCTAAGGCAAGATAGGAATCTAGCTTTATAAAATCCGAATGAAGCTCGGTTAGGGCTATTCGTCACTTGTCACCTGATCGGTTTTTTATGTAGACGAGGGTATTCAGAATTTGCATATCAAATGCGACACCTTTAATCTTTGGAGCGGGGCTTTAGCCACTGGTCTCACCGTGAGCTACTCGGCTATAAACCGTGGGCTTTAAGCACCAACAAAAGATACGCACTCCCGTGTAAATAAAAGAGACACGACGATACTCGCCCGGCGGTGATAGCTGGTAGCTGGGCGAGTATCGCCGTGTCTCTTTTATTTACACGGGAGTGCGTATCTTTTGTTCGTGTTTATAGCCGATAGTTCATAGCTTAACAGCTCACGGTGAGACCAGTGCCTTACCATCAATTTCGAAATCCACGAATTTCGAGCATTTGTTTCCGTGACTCAACTTTTCTCGTGGGTGGCCTAAGAGTCGGCTAAGGGATTGAAGGGCTGACCATTTAATCAAAGATTGTTGATGAGCAGCAGCATCATGAATCTTAGTGAACAAATAACTGCGATCGCCAACCCCAAATCTTCCCTTGGGTGGAGTAAGAGCCGGCTAAGGGATTGAAGTATCACTGACCATTTATTTATCGAAGATTGATGATGGGCAGCAGAATCATGAATCATAGCGGACACTACTGCTATCGCCAACCCGCTTGCCCAGCGTGGCGATTATGCGAATTTACCTCCTAATGCGTCCATATTACGCATAGGCAAAGGAGAGACCGTTGTCTAACAGTGGACTGTGATGTGTGTGTCTCTGTTACGCCAACAAAGGCGTCATTAGAGTGACAAAGACAAATTCATCCGTAAGAATAAGAAGTCCGTAGTAAGACCTGGGTGCTTAGACAAGTTGCCAATCACTAACGCTTAATCTTCAATCGTAAACGAAAGGCAGCTAACTGTCTTTGTCGCACTAGTATGAAAGAGTGACCGAGAGGGAAACCTGTGATACGCTACAAAGCGCCAGCGATTGGCAACTTGGCTAAGCATCCTGGGCTTACGAGTGAAGTTTAAAAGGGTTCAACTAAAGATTGATGGTGTGATCTAAGGGCCTTATCACACTTGCAATTTACAAGCGAGGCGAAAGCGAAGCGTACGCGCGGCGTGTTCGTCGCGTGCCCGCAACCAATTCGCCGCAATGGTGTCGCGATTACGCCGCGACCGCGTGACGAATACGCCGCGACTGCGCACCGAGTTTGCCGCGTCAAGGGTTGGTATCCAATATGTAATAATAAATCTTATTAGTGACTGTCCAAGACTCAGATCACTCTGAGCGATTTACTGACGGCTGCGCAGCGTATTCATTTGCGACGCCTCTGGTGTTGCGGGTGTCCATGGGCGACGTTAATCGCTTTCCATCAGGCGATTCGTCTGTTCGTTTGCCACCAATAGCATAAAAAAAAAGTGTGATAAGGCCCTAAGATCGCTGAAGTCATTTTGTGACGTTATCTGGGTAAAGGGACCGCATTGTCGATTGGCACTTATGGAGTTATGTTTGTAAATTCGTATACAAATACAACGTTTAGTTGATTTGATTAATTAGTTGACTGTAATCTGTACAGATTTTATTGGATTTTACTACTTATTTGTAAAAATAAACAGAAGAATATACGTAGATTAAATATTTATTGAAATTTCACGTATTTACAGTATGTTTTTTTTTATTAAAATTAAATACAACAATTTTAAAACTAGCAATAATTACATAGTTATGTTTTTATCGGTACATCAATATTATCAAAATATGTAACGATGGTAATTTAATATTCCTACTAAAAATAACAGTATTTAGATCAAATTAGGTATACTATAAATGAAACAATAAAATCAATAAAATAAATGTATTTTAATACTGATTTAGAATATGAATTACTAACCAAATAAATTTAAGCAATTAATAGGTAAACAAAGAGTGCGATTTTTAACAAGGGCCCCAGCGCACGCAAATTGTTTGCTGAAATCAGAAGAGGTGGCGACTTCCTCGTACAACGCATCAGTATTGCGATACAGCGAGGAAATGCCGCCAGCATCCTCGGTACAATGCCGCAAGGGCCAATCTTAGACATAGGTTAGGTTAGTTAGATTTCATTTATGTACATTTATAAATTGTACAGTTTTGAAAAATGGAGTGATTATTTTTTGCTAGTGTAAAATGATCACTTGGTTAGAGCATATGGTACAAACAATAACATAATTACCAATAAAAAACATAGTATAAGGTTAAAGGAAAAGCAAATGACAAAATGGCGTTTAGAACACTCTTATATTTAAAATCGTACAAAGTGACAATTTTGATGACATACATTTACCAACCTAAAGCGTCTTTTGTCCCCATTGTTAAATATAACTAAGTATCTTTTAATTATACCCTACACATTAAACCACGTACGCTATTAACTACTCAAAAACTTTGTTTTAAATATACTGTTATTTTCGTCAAAACTTTGACACAATTAAGTGCACGAGAAAACGACATTAATGATGCCTTCAAAAAATCGGCCAAGAGCATGTCGGGCCATGCTCAGTGTAGGGTTCCGTAGTTATATGACAACGGCTGAGCCGATTAAGTTCAAAATACTTTTATTTTAACGTTCATTTCCTTAAGCTCAATATTCTCGATTTTAACATTATCCCCCGACCCCGCGGCAGACCAAAGAAGCGATGGCTAGATATCGTGAAGGCTAACATGAGTGTGAATGGTCTTACAGTAGAAGATGCCCAGGATCGCGCAAAGTGGAGGAAATGTAGCAGGAAAGCGGACCCTGGCAAAGGCCGGATAACTCTAGGTAGAAGAAGAAGATTATCCCATAGTGTGGAGTATCGCTGAGTAGTTAGTTTAAAAGGATAAGGGTTCCAAAATAAAGTTTTTCTCTTAAGTCAATATTCCCCCCCCCCCCCCCTCCTCTACCTTTTGATCCACGGGTCCAAAATATGAAAAAAAAAATGTGAAGGCTTATGGAATACTTTTAAATAAAACGAAATAATATCGAACGTAATCGGCCCAGACGTTTTTGAATATATATGGAATCCTGCACTGAGACTACTCTGCACTGCCCGACATGCTCTAGGCCGGTTTTTAATAGTGAGTTTTGGTTTTCAACCAACGATATTAGTGTACCATAGAAATATTATATTTATATTACATTAACGAATGCTCTTTCATTTAATATGTTAAGGTGCATTCAGAGCATAAGAGCATTCGCTGTTCTATCCCCCGCTCTACGAAATCAACCAATCACGTTTTGTGTAACGAATGAATTTCGTAGAGTGGGGGGTTAGAATAGCGAATGTTCGTTTGGTCTGAATGTACCTTTATGAGAACGAATCATTTTGATTATGGAACTACTACTGTATCAACGCAGTTTTCCTTATTATTAAAATCGATGACATGGTTCCTAAGAACAGATCTTTGTAAGTCTTATAGATTTTCCTATACTGACCGATTTGAATGAACCACCACACACGCTCAGAATACAAAAAGTCACGAATGTGATATATTATTGGCCGGTACTGTATTCGAAAACTGATATTTATGTTTTATTGGCGATGCGCGCCGTAGTTGCGTAATGACTGAATAATAATGAAATTTGTGCAAGATTTCTTATTTTCCGCCCCATAATAAAAATACACAATGTACTAAAATTTTTAACTGACTACAGTCATTCCATGAAAACATGTCGTAAGCGACACTGTCTTTTCAATACTTTTGAAAAATTTAATTAGTAGACTGAGTTACGGTATAATAATAACATATCAAGGCTTTAAGATTCACAGTGTTTCCTACCAGCTAGCATATTTTATTAGGGTAGCTACCATATCTAGCTAACTTTGAGTAAATGCCGTTTCTGACAACGATTCATTTTGTTTTGTGTGTCGAAAAACTGGTAAAATACGTATTGCTTGTGTCAGGAACTCTCTATTTCTACATAATGAATCTATCCTATGAGTTTCATTGTAATTGGATCGATTTGATATGCTAACGTGTGAAGTAAGCATATATCATTTTGAAGAAAACAGTGACATCATTTTTTTTCAAAAAAATGATAGAACTATTGTTAAAAAGTATCAGCAACTCTAGAACTATTGTGCATGCTATAGGAACTCCAATAAAAACGTGATCAGCTCATACTTGATATGCTAACTTCACGCACCCCCATATCGACACGTAAGCGACAAAAATTGATGTTTTCATGGAATGCTCCATATATGCAGACTACGTACAGTCGCCATCAGATATATCTGAGCGGATAGGGTGCTCATAAATATCTGAGCACGCTTCTATTGTCATGGCGATAGCGTCCATGTTCAGATATTTTTGAGCACCGTGACCGCTCTCCTATATCTGATGCCGACTACAGTGAATGTACCATTTCGGACTTTGCCACAGTAACTGAACAAGCGATATGAAAACTACTAAAAACCTCATATGGATGTCATTACGACAAAGGACGTAATGAAAATTCAATTGTATTTTACTGAGTAATACAATTTTATGTCACATACTTTATAATTTGAACTATTTACTTTTTTACAAATAAAATTACAATACAATAATTAAAATTAAAACTAAATTAAAAACAAAACGACTAAAAATAATATATTAGGAAAATAAGCCGCCAATCGTCGTTCCCGGTGCAAAAGTGCCCATAACAAGGACCTTATTTTACACACTGTGTTGAAATAAATACAAAGGTTCGATTTTAATTATTATCAATATTGCACTTACTATATCATTATGTATTTGTAATCATATTTGTGTTCTCTATTTACTTAAGTATAGTAAAACTGAATAAATTATTAATAATATTTAGGTATATATTCCTAATGCTGCATAAATTGAACATTATTCCAATTCTTAATATTTCAAGTCTTAATTAGTACCTACATTAGTTAAGTACAAAGCATACAAAAAATACAATTTTAGCTAGAATGAAAAAACCTTACCGACTAATGAAAAATAAAGTTCTACTCTAATCGAATTTAGGGAGAATGAAATAAATACATCTTTTTTCCTTTTTCACCTTCCATCCTCTTTATCAACTTTTCTCAAGTCTTGAAGATATATTAAAAAAAATTACACATCTGAATCTCGTCTTCTTACAGAGTTAGAAGCCCTCGTATTACCAGAACCGTGTCGGTCCAATCGTTCCTGAGCATCCAAATCCATCGCATCCTTCCTACAGTAACTACAAAAAGCACACGCCAACGTATTCTTAAAAGCATTTCTAAACTCCCTATTAAAATACGCATAAATAAGAGGATTCAACACTGAATTGAAATAACCAGTCCAGAACATGATAGGATTAATAACCTCTGGATATTTACAAGTGTCACATAATGACGTCGCCACGTAGAACAGAAAAAATGGGAGCCAACAGATTATGAATGCTCCCATGATGATTCCCAAGGTCCTAGCCGCTTTATACTCCCTTTTCATATTTAGTATGTTTTTATCTTTGATATCTCTAGAGTGTCGCTGCATGAGTCTTGTATGTCCAGCTATAGCTTTCTCCTGTCTGTTGGCCTCTCTGAAGATAGCGACGTATGTGAAGATCATGATGGTGCAGGGGATCCAGAAGGAGACGGAGCTGGAGATGACAGCGTAAGGCTTGTTGACGACCCAATCACAGGTCTTTGTGTTGTTCTCTCGAAACTCGGCGTGCTCGGCTGTTGTGTAGTAGCCGGTGAAGATTGGGGCGTAGGAGATGGTGACTGGGCTGAGCCAGGTCGCTGCCAACATGATGTATGCCATCTGAAAGAGGTGTTGAAATGTAATACAGACGGAATTCGAAATGGTGACCCATTTTGTATTTGAAAAAAAAAAATTGAAGATTGCATACAATGCAAATACTGTTGATACTAAAACATTGAGTAATCAGTAGGGTTAGGAATTTTGGTGGCATTAGGTGAACAGAGAACAGTGGAGTCGTAGCTTAATTTTTTTATGATTGATTGAATAATTAATTAATCAAAAATAATACATAAACATCTTTTTAACAGGGTTTCGCCCATTTTAAATATTAAATAATTTTATTGTATTAATATTTGACTACCTATGAATTGAAATTCAATCATTTGTTTTTATAATATAGCTTATGATTATTATATAATATTTATGGGCTTCGAGAAAACTAGAACCTTGAAAATCAAATAAATATATTTTCTGATTTATTAACATTTTTATTGAAAATTAATACTTTTCTAGAGTCTCAAAAATAAAATTCGTGATATTTATTTAAATTCATTGATAAATCCAGCTTGAATTAAACACTGTTTCGTTATTATTTTATAAGTTAATTATTTATTCAAGTAAAAAATGTTTGTAACATCGGCTCCACTGCTCTCTGTTCCGTAAATGCCACCAAAATCCTAACCCTAGTAATCAGTTACATAGGTATGTAATAGGATGTCGTAAATCGTAATACAATATATCCCTATTTTCACACTATTTCATTTTTGTTATTTTTGCTCAAAGTTTAATTTTTTTAGGTCATATTTATTTATTTAAACTTTATTGCACAAAAGTAAAACTTAACGTTCAAAAGGCGAACATAATGCCATGAGGCAATAATATTTCCTGTAACAATAATCGAAAATAGATATATTCTTGTTTTTAAATTTTTTATCGTTTTTTAAATAACTTAAATAATTTTAACTTATGTCACTTGCATCTATATTTCAATTCATTATGTTTGTCGTGGTAAAGTATCTGCTTTAAAAACCTACTTTAATTAAGCTATAAATTGAATACAAACATAATAATTTATTTAAAAAAAATAAATCCCAAATCACACGAGAAATAGTTAATAACGGGCTGACAGATATCAAAAATGTGCAAAATTGAACTCTTGTCACTTTGAAATTTAATAATGTTGAAACATGGCGTAATACATTATATTTTCTGTGTTCTGAAAGTACCAAGTTCAATGGATATTCTATTTAGTGTATTTCAGTTAATTACCTAAGTTATCGCCATTCCGGTGGTGTCATTTACATGCCATTACCTTACATAACAATATATTAGGTATTAATCCATCAACTTGCGCATTGTCGTCTTATCGCCTTATTTAATTTCCTACTTTTAACTTTAGTGTATAACCTACCTTTTTTTTCACTTACCACCTTTTCTATATTACATGCATATTGAGTCAAAGTAATATACATGGTGCTCGCGAGCATTGAGAGTTTTAACTATTTATTCAAGACGTCAAAATAAACAAAAAATTTCATGTGACCTTAATGTCAAATGCGTGGTAATATTAGAACACACTGAGGTAGCACTGTAATCAAAAATATCTTTTATGGCGAGTTACGTCGAAAAACGTATTTTAAAAAAATTTGATTATCCCTAAAACCAAGCCGAATCCAGGAAATTTTATAAAACATTAAAGACTGTAAATATGGTCAGGAAAACAGCATTAAAATATTTCGCAATGCTCGCAAGCACAGTATATATTTTCAAGTTTTTTGCTTGCTTATGGAATATATCCACATAGTGAGACGAAAATGTTAAACTGCTATGGAAGAAAATTTAAATAGCACTAATCCCATAAGTACATTATTATTGTATTTATGCCAGTTACTCCAGTATACAGTTCGTCTAGAAAATTATAACATTTTAGTTTAAACTGCTGCAGTGCTTCAAAAATGAATGACTAATGGACATTATAATCTTAAATGAATTAATGAAATGAACAAAAACATAAAATCCTATGGAGGACAAGTCTGGAATCGAACTCGCTTGCTTAGTTTTCAATCGATGTGTTTTTTTTTCATGGAATAGGAGGTAAGCGAGCAGATGTATCGCCTGATGGTAAACGATCACCGTCGCCCATGGACACTCGTAACGTAACAACCGTGCTCCTAAATGCCTTGCCGACCTTTAAGATGGAAATACGCTCTTTTCTTGAAGATTTGAAGACTGTTTGTGAATCTTTTAACAGGTGATCCTTCTAATATAACTTTCTTCAAACATATCCTATAGGCATCATCAGGCAGTTTCAATATAGCGACATGTACGACAATTGTAATATATCACTGTTACTAAAATCGCAGGCTTGCGTAGGCTACGGATTAGTATGTGCTTGTCTGCCACCAAATATTGAATTACGAAAAGTAGAATATAATTACATCCTCAATAAACTAGATTTTATCATCCGAAGGTTGTGACAATTGCCACACATTTAGTAGAATGATCGTCAATTTCTTAACTGTGTCGGAAGTTAGCAACAATGTCGTGTTTCTGTTAACAGGTGTAATATCTATTTACTAATGATTATAACAAATTTGATGTGGTGTTAACAAACGCACGGTCCGCGGTAGTAAACTGGCTTGCAATTAAAAGAAACACTAATATTGACAACCGTTGCACGTCGCACATGTCACCGCTGTGGCATAGGGGCCAGTATGCTTAGCAAATGAGTGCTAAGTCTGTATGTCGCCGCGAGATAGAAATTCCATCTTTTACAACTATATGAATAAACGAGGGATGGGTAGTCTATCTCACGGCGACATAATTGTTGCACTAATCCTATGATAAGCCTACGGGGCCTATTTCTTAAAAGCTTGTGACTTGTAATATAAGCGGAATTCTTTATCAAATTAATGGTGTTAAAAAGAGATTGTATTACAAGTTACAAACTTTTGAGAAACGGGCCCCTGGACTTTATCCTTGTTGAAAATCAAATCAAAGTAAATAAAACAGATTGTTTATTATATACGAAAAAAATCATCGTTTATTTTGCAAAAAGCATTTGATTACACGCACATCATTAGGTAAAATACCTAATAGCTATACCACTCCATGCACCAGTTTAAACAATTAAAATAACATTTTTATTCCCCTTCAGCAATGACAATACAATTTTCTAAATTAATTAACATCTGCAACTAAGGGTTTATTTACAACGAATAAATATCTAAATTCACCTTTGGATGATAAACATTATGAATATAGTATAAGAGTGACAATACTTCAAGAATATAATTGTGATTGTTCCTAAAAATTAGTATTACAAGTCTGATAAACTATTTATCGAAATTTTAACATCCTAAGCTATCACAGTCCAAAACAGGATGTAACAGAAATACTTAAAAATAAATTATTAAAACTAATCAAACGAAGCATTCCAGTTTGAAACATAAACACTCATTTACAATAAAATCATTGTTAGTATAGTTTAAGGGCCTTTGCCCAGCCGTGTTACTGTTAAATAGGCTAAGGAAAAAAAGTTTCAATAGTTACAGCTTAAACTAAAGTTTTGTCAAGGATTATAAATATAAATGAAACTAACGAGAGCTCGAAGTTGCATTTGTAGTGGGTACTAACTACTAACATCGATACTATTTATTGGACCTTACATCTTTGCAATGAGGTTTACTATCTGCCAAATGTTGACAATACAAAAGAAGAGAAAGATACGGAACGAGCAAGAAGTTGTTAAATTGTGGCCCTGGTGAAGAAGCGTAGGCTCACCGGCTACTTTAGAAAATGGTGTATACAACTATGCACTTGTATTAATCTTATACTTTTTAAAGGCCTCGGGGAACCCTTTTTCACTAGGGCCACAAGAAATACACTTCTTCTCGCCTTCTCGTAAACTATACCTCATAATATTCATAGTAAAAGAATGAGCTCCTAGTATTTCCAGGCGAATAAAGTGAAGTATGCACCTCCATAATAAACAAGGTGTGGGGCAGAAGCGAGGCACCATTACTACTAATCAGAGCTCACGCTAAGACTATGGGCAGAGATGAAGGTTACTTACTACTTATAACAAGCTCCAGTTAAGACTGTATTGAAAGGAGATTGTAGTAATGTAATGTACTCGATACATAAATTATCATTTTATCTATTTGAAGCATAATGAAATTACTTCAATGAATAATAATTTGATACACGCTATTATTGTATTTTAAAGTTATAATATTGCTGTTTTGTTAACATTTACCTATAACGTTAATCAGGCTACAGAATCCAACTAATTTGTACGAAATATCTATTCAAAATGATAAATACCTATGGTAATGAGATTTGACAGATATTTACACATTTAATTTCACATTTATGCATTAACTACAAAATACTTCAAGCTAACACATATTATAATATCGTTTGAATACATCGAGCTATGTTAGAATTAAGAAGATAAGAAATTATTAAGAAATTGGACGGATAACAACCAAATTTAAAATGTTTTAAATTAAATATGTCAGAATTTGATTATACTACTGCAATAGGTCAATCATCTTTTTTTGTCGTTATTCTGTCAAGTCATCCAGGATACAAAAGTGCATAGTTTGCAATAAAATAAATTAATCTGCAAGGTTTATTAACATGATCAGTGGGTGACCCACCATTTGGGTGGGTCAATGTTGTATGAAGAAATAAAAAAGTAATTTCTTTTTACTGGGCACAGTTGAAAATAGTTCCGTTATAAGGTCGATAAAGAGTGTGTAAAAATTATTTGGCCATCGGAATTAAGTCTGCCTTCGGATCTAATTGAACGATTTCATAGAAACCTCAGTTTTGTACTGACCACAGTTGATATCTATGTTTTTACTTTTTGTAGCATCATGAGCGATGTTTGACTATTGTGTTTACTTGTAAATAGCTTTTTAAGTTACGAAGCCAAAAGAGACGAAAAAAAGGGTCAAAACTAATAACTTTTTTTAAGCCCCATACATTTTAGGAAAATTTCTACTCAAATCCGGAGGCTAAACTTAAATTAAAAATAAGAGCGATAATCAAACATCAAATGGTATCGTTTTGTAACTGCCCTCCAGGAAATCGAAATTGTAAAAAACCTAACCGTAAAAATTCAAAATTTTGTAAATTTTAATGCTATTAAACTCTGACCGTGACTGTGAACCAAAGCAGCACAAACAAGTTTTAGTGACATAAAAAAGATGATTAACCCAATTACAACTAAAATCTTTAATTCGTCAAAATTATTAAAAAAACACCACTTAAAGCTAAATAAATAATGAGAATGTTAAAATTTGTTAGTTATTATGTAGAAAATAAAGTAACAAAATACGACTTTGAGAGATATGATTGTTGTTAGAACATAGTACACCTAAAGAAGTCACAACCATTTATTATTACTTTTTTTTCATTTACAGCCCATACGCGATAATATTATTTTTTGCAAGAACCAGTGACACTTAAAATGACATACCAAAGTTACAAGGTCACGGCACTGATCTCACCGCGAGCTACTAAGCTATGAACTATGGGCTATAAACACGAACAAAAGATACGCACTCTCGTGTAAATAAAAGAGACACAGTGATACTCGCCCAGCTATCAACTATCACCGCCGGGCGAGTAACGCCGTCTCTTTTTTTTCCACGGGAGTGCGTATCTTTTGTTCGTGTTTTTAGCCCATAGTTCATAGCTAAGTAGGTCGCGGTGAGGCCAGAGCCTACTACTAAATATACATCCTAACTACTAATATTCAAGGAAATAAAATTTCATATAAATATTTCCTATAATTTTTCACCTAAATTACACATTACATTTGGGCGCAGCACTAAAATTCATGCTAAAATTTTGGCTATTACAATTTTATTAAAAATTCGTTATGTACCTAATATTAATTTCAGAATTCTATAATAATTATTTATAATATAAGTTTTGAGCCTTAATTACTTATTCAAAAGGAAGACACATTTAATTTACATTAGCGATTTTTCGAAGAGGGCAAATAAATGCGTGAAACCGAACTAATGTCTTTTAATATAGTTATTCGAAGACAAAGTCTTAACGTTAAATAAAAATAATATTTTCAAACGCAGTATAGTCGGTATTTAATAAAATTTCCATAGAGTTTGGTCGTTTTTGGACCGACTTCAAAAATACTTCAAAAAGGACTCAATTCGAATATTTTGGAAAAAAAATCTTTTGTGTATACGTTACCTACCTGACATAATATATTTCAAAGAAAATCGTGAACCGATTCCAAACTTTTCTCAAATCGTAATGGAACGGGTTTAACTCCAAGATTGTCCCGTTGACACCGAGTCGAGGTCTGATGATGGGATCGTGGAGAAATAGGTGAAGTCGATTTTTTTTTATTTGGTGATTATTATTGAGTTTACGAGTTAATAAAGTTTATAATAATCATCTAATAACTCTTTATTTTTCCTTTGACGTATTGTAAAAATGGATTTGTGACCAGATTTCCCATTTATTTAATTAATAAATGATAATAATAGTAGGTAGATAGTGTTATAATACGGAAAAGAAAAAAAATTAATGAAAATCACTTTAAAGGGAAGCCAAGATACAGAATATTTGCTATTAGTAAGTTAGTCATTTTATTATTTAAAAACCTACTAAGTTTAAAACAGATTTATTTTGACACAACACTGACACACCAAATCTAACGGATTTGTTAAAAAGTTAATTGTAGCACATCGATAATTATTTTAAAAATCGTTTTTTTTTTCTATTGAAGCGTTATTTGTCCCCATATTTTTACCGTATCTTCCTATTAAAGTTAAAATAAAATAATTTTTAAAACTAACGACTGTGTATCACTAATATCTACATCATATTTCAAATATGCTAAAACTTACTTCTACTATGCACATTCTTATTTTTATAATTTAAAGTATATTTTAGCATCTCCAGGTTTAAAGTAAATATTTAATAATATTAAAAATAAGTAAAAATTACTCTTTTCCAGTAATAAAATACGAAACAATAATTGGATACTTTACAATAACATCTGTGTTAAAAAGATAAGTACAAAAACAGAAACATTTTAAAACATAATTTTAACTAGATTATTTACTATCTTTAATAACTACTATACAAAGTCTATCTAATTTCTAATTCAAATTAAATATGACTAGTTTTGTTTCTTAACTAAAAGTTGGTTAGATTCCTAAAATAGTGTATCAAAAAGTGTAGGCACGTGAGATTTATGGGTACGCTTTGCAGCGACACGGCTTCACTTTCCATACACGCTGCATAATAATTCAAATTAGGTAGAAATAAATTGTAGCGAACAATGAAGTACTTCAAAATATCATGATTTGTTGAAGTGATGATACGCAAACAAAATTTGCTTACATTTAAAATGTTTTTGTGTCACGTTAAATTTTATTATTTTAGAATGTTTCAAATATAATTTATCTTACCATTTCCTAATATATTTTGTTAAACGTTAAACTCCTATTATTAGTCTAAAACTAACATTGAATTACAAATCTGTATTGATTTTATTTAAATATTTACATTTTATCTTTGGTTTTAAATCGACGTTTGAATTAGGCCTCTAAAATATCTATCAGCCTAACATTACAATATAAACTTGTATAAATAAATAAATTAGGTTAAATTATTTTTTACAGATCAGTTCACATAAAGTCAAGTCTGTTTTACTGATTATTTTACAGCTCGTTTATTTAAGTGTCCACTTTGAATAATTAACAATGAATATCAATCAGTTACAATTAAGCTTCATTCAGTAATGATTCGATCTGAAATTCCACTTGTGACTGTTAGTGGTTAATTACAAGCCTGCATTGTTAGTACAAATAACAATAAACAAGTGCCTACAGAAGGGAAGGTAAATAATAATGTAACAAGTGAACATACTTTTTACAAATTATCCTAAAAATTCACTGACTTCATATCCTTATTACTAAAATATACAGTCTATCTACACAAATTCACTGAACTATCAGTCACAACTAAACTAAGTACACTGGCCATTCGTTGACTACTAGGATTACACACTTGTTTCATTACAGTTTCTGGTTATTCAAAGTGACGCCAAGTCTGAAGCTCGTCTCGACGCCGCTGGTACCCTCAGGTTCGCAGAACCTCGTCTGTCTAACCTCTCCATAGCATCAAGATCTGACGCGTTCCGTTTACAAAAACTGCAGAACGCACAAGCTAAAGTATTCTTAAAAGCATTTCTAAAGTCTCGGTTAAAGTACGCGTAAATTATTGGATTTAGCGCTGAATTAAAATAACCGGTCCAGAACATGATAACTGTCAGCACTTCTGGATACGTGCATGTTGTACATAATGCTGTAGTTATGTAGAATAAGAAGAATGGGAGCCAGCAGAGGATGAATGCTCCCATGATGATACCTAATGTTCTTGCAGCTTTATGCTCTCTCTTCATCTTTAGTATATTCCTATCTTTGGTTGGAGTATTCGCGTTTATGTGCAAGGCACCATTTTTATCACCGACTTCTCTAGAATGCCTGTGCATGAGCATAGCGTTACCAGCTCTGGCGTGTAACGCTTTCTCCTGTCTGTTCGCTTCTTTGAATATCGCAAGATACGTGAAAATCATAATCGTACACGGTATCCAAAATGATATCGAGCTGGATATCACAGCGTATGGCTTATTGACTACCCAATCGCATTTATGTGCGTTCGCTGGAAGCTCTCGCTCTTCTAAATGTTTTTTCGTTGTGTACCACCCCATGAAGATCGGAGCGTAGGATATCGTGACGGGACTGAGCCATGTAGCTGCTAACATGACGAATGCCATCTGAAAGAGAAAAGTGGTTACAGCTTTTTGGTTCCAGTGTTCCACAACCTTTTACAATATCCAGCTTACTTTCCTGCTGTCCACATGCATTAAATGAAAATAATGTCCCATGCACTAGATTTACTGCAAAGCAAAATGTCAATGTTCTCTTCATTTTTCATGCACTTTTAAATACACTCCGCATGCCTTTAAAAAGCAACCAACCGAAACCAAAATCAAAGATGAAAATAAATGAATACACGCAAGAACACCTTTGAATATCGCAATATGTAATACGTGAACATTACATTTAAGTCCCTAACCAGCTCATCTTACTTTATTTAATTTATAATCTTATTACATTTTAATGCGATAATAAGCTCAACCTAAGGGAATAGAGATGAGAATACAATTTTCAATTTACGAATTTCTAGACCCAGTAAATCACAACTTAGATACAATTTGTGGGCAGAAAGCGGCGGAGCCAAGCACAAATCATTATTGCCGTCTAGGTAATGGCGTTGGAATTAGAGCAGTGAATTTCGTACAAATTGGGTCAATGGCGTACTTGTCCTTTTGCCAAGTGCATTCGCTCGCAAATTAATTTGATAAAGGATAGAACGGTGTGAAAAATTGCACTATTATTTTAAAATCACGGCAATTGCGGTAAGAGCATCTGTGACTTTAATTACGCCCTACTTATGTTCTAAAATGATGTTAAACTTTAATCATACAAATTCTAAGGGTTGAAAGCTATTGAAATTACTAAATTAATGTATTATTATGGACTATCACTAGAAAGTTGTATTAAGTCTAAAAACCAAAAATAAAAACATGACATTACAGCAAACGAAAACAACACCAACGATGCGAATGATAATTCTAATAATTACCTTTTTAGTCATCTTGATGGGGTATTTCAAAGGCTTCACAATGGCGTAGTATCTGTCCACGGATATGCAGCATAGATGCAATATCGAGGTGGACGTGAAGTAGACGTCCGAAGAGTTCCACAGGTCGCAAATGACGGAGCCGAATCGCCATTCGTCGTAGAACTGGACGCTGAAGTTGAAAGGCATGACCACCATTGCTACTAGGATGTCAGCGAAGGCCAGCGATACTACGAAGTAGTTCGTGATGACGCGTAGTTTTCTGTAAGTAAAGATGATTGTGAAAATGTATTATGAAAATTGTAAAATAGTTGGGGGTTAAAAAAACGTAGTTTTAATATCATCACTCATAAATTTTATATATTATTTCTATGGCGCAATACGTATTACAAAATCATTGATGAAGATCATCACAACCATGTGATACTAATACTACTAATAATGTAAATGACCATGTTAGCTTAAAAACTTATGTTGTGATGATGTTCATAAGGAAATGGAATTAAAATGTATTCAACCACACACAACACGTGTAGAAAAAAAATAGGGAGGTGATGACATTAACACTATTGCGGACACTAAAGGACGTCATCTGTCTTAGACCAAAGGAATCAAAAGACTACGCGACGGCTTGTTTTTACCATTACGTTAAGTGATGTTGTTGATTGGCAGGAAGAATACATTTTGTCAACACCCAACTCTTCTTGCAGGTGTTGTAAAAACCGACTTAGGGATCGATGTGTCACTGACTATTCCTTGACATATAAGATTGATGATGGGCAGCAGCGTCATCATTGTGGACATTACTGCAATTGCTAATCCGCTTGACCAGCGTGGCGATTATAGTAATTACCCTCCTAATTAATCTAGGTATACGCATATTTAGCAGGAGAAGCCTACGTCTAGCAGTGGACTGAGATAGACTGATTTTATTTATTTAAATATATTTACACAGCATTACAGTTACATAACTAATACACCGTGAAACTAAATACAATTAACAAAATACACTTGACACTCTATCATCAATCCTCTCGCAGAATTGCAAGCATTCACGACAAACAGCCATCCACCGCCACGCGAGCAGGTCACACTCTGGTGCTGATATCAGGAGGGTATTTAAGAGCGCGAGTGCTGATAATGCATGTGATGATGATAGTGATTGTAAAGTACCTGTGTCTCATAACGGAGACGATGACGAGCAAGTTGCCAAGCACCGCCATGATGACGATGAGCAACAAAACGCCAACGCGGAGCTTGAAGAATACGCCCCACGCGTCGCTGGCGTCGGTGGCGTTCGCGTTGGCGCTAGCATTGGCGCTAACGTTTTGGAAGATTTCATTTGCCATCAGTCGTCTGGAAAGAAAGGACTATGCGTCAAAATGGATTAAAATCTAACAGAGCTGGAAGTAGTTAAAAAAGCGGTTTACTTTATCTTATTCTGTATAATGGTTTTACTTTTCATTCATTTTTTAATTAAATTTAATGTTTAGGTACAGGTGTAGTGAGAAATTACTTGCCTTCGGAAACGTTCGTAAACACATGCTGTTTCAGGCAGTGACACCGAGTCTGACTGAAGTAGCATAACAGCTATTACCGTCATTCTCAGTAAGATAGACTGAAACAACATGACGTTGACGAACGTTTCCGAAGGCAAGTCATTTCTCACTACATCTGTATGTATTTTGTCATGACTATGCAAAACTATTAAATTCTATAAATATAATTCTAATTTCATAATCATGTAAAAGTTGTTACGACTACGACTAAATGTTAGTGCTGCTACAAGATAGTAATTACGTTTACTTTACTTTTCAAACCAGGCAATGTTTCCTCTGTATTTACTTTTGCTGTTCTGTAATGTGTGCTTCTAAATAAAAAGTATTCTATTCTATTAATTTTATAGGAGCAAAGTTAAATTCCAGTGGATAATCTTACATATGAGGTACCTTTGTTTCCGAAACTAAGTATACACCGTGGGCTGTTTAAACCCGAAAGATTTTAACCACGCATTTTTAATGTAAAAACAAACAAAAAATGTTAAATGACTTTTGTCATTTTTGGCGAAAAAAAAAAATTCGTTTTTAAATTTCTTTTTTAATTGTTTTTTTTTATTTTTGAATGTATTTCAACATGAAAAGTAGGTGTTATTAATAAAACTAGCATTTAGAATGAGTGTTAACGTTTTTTTTCACAAAAACCTCATTTTTTAAAGGTATTATTTCTCACTTTTTGACATCTATTAATGAGGTTAGTGAGACTATTCTCCATATTGGCACCAACGCCGTTAAAAAGACCTTTAGTATTGAGTAACAATTAGAAAATATGTTTTTTTTTTAATTGGTTCTAACTCTGAAACAAGGCGATATCCAAAAAAGTTTATACGACATTATAGTTTCTAAATGTGGTCAGGAATACACTGTTAAAATCGGTCGGGTTTAAACAGCCCACGGTGTATACGTCATACGCACAATGGTATCATAAAATACGACAGATACGTAAAAACTACTTTTTAATTTAAGGTTTATTTTATAATATCACTTCACCTTTAAACTTACACTGTAAATGGTGTACATCATTTTTATATTCAAGTTAGTATAATACATACATTTTTATTAAATTAGAGATTACTAAAATCTATGAACAAGTACTCATTTCAGAGGAGTTATTACCCCTACAATGTGTTTTTTAGACTCGGGAGTAAACAGTGTAAGAAGGTATATCTTTTTTGTGTTTTATATGAATAAATCAACCATAATTATGTTTAGCTCAGCACTATAGATAGATTATGTCTATGTTTAAATCCATTTAATAAATATACGAACACACAAAATAAATTCCAATTAATTTTAGTCTTGTGGATTTACCCAAAAGCAGTTTTATCCTGTATACAAAAAAGGGTAACAATGATCCAATATACCTATATTGGATAACATAAATTTAACCGCGATATCGAAGTAAGCAAAATGCAAATAATGCAGTTTAGTTCGCAAGATTTGAGCTTAGCAAACATGTGAGCATTTGTTTAACTACTAACTAACAAGCAATCTACTTTCATCAAATGTATGTAAATACCTCGCTTTGTGCTTATTCTCGAAATAGTGGGTAGTATTTGAATAAATTTTAATTTCGGCATGATAAAGTGATGGTACTCGTAAAGCTTGGTGAAATTGTATAAATTTAAATAAAGAAGGATTTGAATACTTCAAGACTATTTATAAAAACTTTCAATTTAGATGCTTCATCTAAATGTTGCTGCTTTAAAACAGGGTGTAACAAAAATAGCGGGTATTCTTTTAAGGGTCAGTTATTATCTAGATAATAATCTTAGTAGTTTTTTTTATCTGGTGTTTTCCTGGCTACTTTCCTGTTTCTTTTCCTTTGCTTTGAAGGATTCTCAGCGTTTTCTTTCATATGGCCAATTGAGCCTATCAATCGCCCTCACGTATTCTACTACTTTTGGGCCGAGAATCATCAAGGACTAGCTCAAAGCCGGTTTCCTTACCTAGCCGAGTAGCCTAAGAAAGATGTGGCTACTGAAGATGACATTCTTGGAACTGCTCTGCTACGACATTAGCTACGAGACTGCAGTGGATACAGACATTACCAGTGCCACCATGCCACCATGATCTCTTAAATTGAGTTTACAGTCAGCTTGTCAGGTTTTGACAGTTATTCTATGGAATCGACATATCAGATTAGGTCGTTAACTGAATTGCATTATTAGCAATGCTCAGCGGGGGTAAGCTGTTTTCATATTAAATGACATGTATTACGTAACATTTAGTAAGGAAACAGCTCATCCCCCCCGAGCATTGATTATTAGATCCTGGTGGGGGCTACCAGTTATCATGTTATCGGATTAATGGTTGCAAAACTTTAACAAAAAAGAACAATTACAAAAGTTTTTTTAAAGATTTGCAATCATAGTTCTAATCATTTCTCTGTGAATGCGGTCCGTAAATGTACCGCCGCACATCCATCTAATCACCAGCTTTGTTTCTACAACACGTAGTTCCTAAACATGCCTACCGATGATAAAAAAAATACAATCTCGCTATTCTACACTTGAGTAGGTTAATTCATACTCGGGTAGATCCATTTCTGACATTTTGTAAGATTTTTGTTTATAATAAAGTCTCAAGGAATTGGTTTTGTTGTCTAGTTTTTGAGGAAAATAAAGTTAAAATCAAAATATTTTATCAAACTCAGGTAAATCCTTAAGACAGTTTATTTTAAATGAAGGCAAGTACATCGAAACCAATCAGCGAAAGAAGTTTGTTCAATATGACTGTCAGTCGACGTCAATTTCTAGTCATATTTTTTTCAAATCATGATAAATCCAGGTATGTTAAATCAAAATTACATAAATCCTCATTGAGTTTTTTCAAAGATAGATAAATTGCAAACGATTTCAAATGAAGCTAAATCCAATCAAAATTCATATTTTTAGAAAATTATAAACTAGTTTAGATGTTTTTTAAGCTGAGTTTGTCGAACAGGATCGATTTTTTATTGCTTTAGCCATAATCAAAATAATCTGTCTTTAAAATCACCGAATTAACACTTTTTTTCAATAAACTTTCAAGAGAGTTTACTCTGAATTTGAAGTTAACCGACTCATTTTTATTTTTGAGCCAGGTTCCTATTAGGCCAGCTACAGAAATAATAAAATAAGTAAAAAAAGTTTTAAGTAAAACGGTTTTTATTGCACCAAAAACTAGAAAATAAAAATTTGTTATAACTAACCGTAGATGCACCAATCTGTAGATTACTCACGTGAAACTATTATCACTGTAGTTTTCCCAAGTCGGATGCTGAAAGCCACGTTTAGCCTCTATGTCAGTGGATTAAGCGTTACCTAATCGGAAACTTTTACCAAACTGAAATAAAAACGTGGGGCGTACGCAATTGTGATTAAGTCACTATAGTTATTTAAGAACACACATATAAATCAAGACAGCAATAGTGTAATAAGTTTTGTTCTGGCCTTGATAAAAGCTATTTACCTCTGTGGAAGTGATGGAACAGATGGACGATTAATTGCAAAATTAAAGCTACAATTACATATTTTGAACTTGTATGTTTTTTTCTTCATAATAACGCCCCACGTTTTTATTTTAGTTTAGTAAAAGTTTCCGATTAGGTAACGCTTAATCCACTGACATAGAGGCTAAACGTGGCTTTCAGCATCCGACTTGGGAAAACTACAGTGATAATAGTTTCACGTGAGTAATCTACAGATTGGTGCATCTACGGTTAGTTATAACAAATTTTTATTTTCTAGTTTTTGGTGCAATAAAAACCGTTTTACTTAAAACTTTTTTTACTTATTTTATTTTCAAGTTTTTAGTGCAATTGTTAAGTTAATTTCCGATACTATACCGATGTTGTTAGTAATATGTAATACAATTATGCATGCTAAGTATCGTTTATACTCTCGCGCTTTCATCACGAATCACGACACATATGTAAACGTAATGGACATTATTTTATGTGTAACGGGAGGCGAATCCCTGCTGAATAGATATTTTTAGAAATCTGACACCATTTTTTTAAATTTGATATCTTGATTGACAAATAAAAACCAAAGGCTCGGCGTGGTTAATGTAAGGTTGAATGTCCGAAGTATCTCAAATGGACGTGTTATTCATACAGAAAGTACTTGAGATAACAGAGATCTGACAATAAGGAATATATCAATCAATTTGGTTTATTGAAAATTTTAGGTTTACATTTTTATACAAGTCGAATTTCGAGACTATAAAATATAAACTCATTCTCTGAGTCGACCAACCGGAGAACCGCAGGTCTGACAGAAAGTCCGACGCAAACCGAGGGCCTACAGGGTCAATCCATGTAATCTATCAACTGGAGGGCCATAGGCCCGACGGCACTATGGCACGCACTACGTGAATCCGAGAGACTCACACTCTCTGTATATCAACTGGAGGACCGCAGGTCCGAGTGCACGTCCTACGCAAACCACCTGCGCTGTCAGCCCATCAACCGGAGGGCCGCAGGCCCGACGGCACGCTCTACGCGAACCACTCACGCCATCACTCTATCAGCTGGAGGGCCGCAGGCCCGACGGCTCGCCCTACGCGAACCACTCACGATGTCACTCTATCAGCTGGAGGGCCGCAGGCCCGACGGCCCGCCCTTCGCGAACCACTCACGCTGTCACTCTATTAGCTGGAGGGCCGCAGGCCCGACGGCTCGCCCTACGCGAACCATTCACGCTGTCACTCTATCATCTGGAGGGCCGCAGGCCCGACGGCTCGCCCTTCGCGAACCATTCACGCTGTCACTCTATCATCTGGAGGGCCGCAGGCCCGACGGCTCGCCCTTCGCGATTCACTCACGCTGTCACTCTATCAGTTGGAGGGCCGCAGGCCCGACGGCTCTCCCTAAACGATCAACTAACACTGTCACTCTATCAGCTGGAGGGCCGCAGGGCCGACGGCTCGCCCTTCGCGATTCACTTACGCTGTCACTCTATCAGTTGGAGGGCCGCAGGCCCGACGGCTCTCCCTAAACGATCAACTCACGCTGTCACTCTATCAGATGGAGGGCCGCAGTCCCGACGGATCGCCCTACGCGAACCACTCACGCTATCACTCTATCAGCTGGAGGGCCGCAGGCCCGACGGCTCGCCCTACGCGAACCACTAACACTGTCACTCTATCAGCTGGAGGGCCGCAGGCCCGACGGCCCGCCTAACGCGAACCACTCACGCTGTCACTCTATCAGCTGGAGGGCCGCAGGCCCGACGGCTCGCCCTACGCGAACCACTCACGCTGTCACTCTATCGGCTGGAGGGCCGCAGGCCCGACGGCTCGCCCTTCGCGATTCACTCACGCTGTCACTCTATCAGTTGGAGGGCCGCAGGCCCGACGGCTCTCCCTAAACGATCAACTCACGCTGTCACTCTATCAGATGGAGGGCCGCAGGCCCGACGGATCGCCTTACGCGAACCACTCACGCTGTCACTCTATCAGCTGGAGGGCCGCAGGCCCGACTGCCTGCCCTACGCAAACCACTCACGCTGTGAGTTTTACAGCCGGAGGGGCGCAGGCCCGACGGCTCGCCCTACGCGATTCACTCACGCTGTCACTCTATTAGCTGAAGGGCCGCAGGCGCGACGGTTCGCCCTACGCCATCCACTGACGCTGTCAGCCTATCAGCCGGAGGGACGCAGGCGCGACGGCTCGCCCTACGCGAATCACTCACGCTGTCACCCTATGAGTCTAGCCGGAGGGCCGCAGCAATGACATACGGTACTAAACCGTGGTCGCTTACAATGGGCCTCATAAGAAGGCTCAAAGTCACCCTAAGGGCAATGGAGAGGCCTATGCTAAGAGTCTCTCTGCGAGATCGGATTACAAATGAGACCATCCGCAGCAGAACCAAAGTAACCGATATAGCTCTTCGAATCGCTAAACTGAAGTGGCTCGTCGCGCGTGGATTGCGTGGAACCGATGGCCGTTGGGGCGGTAAGGTTCTCGAGTGACGGTCACTTACCGGAAGGTGCAGCGTGGGTAGGCCCCCCACAAGGTGGACTTATGACCTGGTGAAGGTCGCTGGATGCGGGTGGCACAGGGCCGGTCCTTGTGGCAATCTTTGGGGGAGCCTATATTCACCAGTGAACGTCTTTCAGCTGATATGATGATGATGACGATAATTAAATCCGTAGGTATGTGTCTACCAAATATCTAAAGCAGTACTGCAAAATCTACATATCGCTAAACCTAGCGGTTGTGGCAGGCAGTAACACTGGAGTATCAGATTTGAGGAGTTGGATGTTAGTATTAAATTCGCATGTTTCTACTTAATATCTAAAAAACTTCTTTAAAATCAAGATATCGATGAAAGATAAACCTTGCGGTTATTGTAGGCAGTACTGCAGCATCAGGAGTGAGGAGTTGGAAGTCAAGATCAGGCTTTTAGTATTTGATTATGCCAAACATCCTATACTTTCAGTTTCACGTGTCTAACACTCTCGGTTAAGGTAAGCAGTACGTCTGCAGCATCAGGCTTTGAGGATACAAGGATACAAATATTATAATATTGCATTGTCATGGGGACTTGATAAGAGTTCCAAATTTTATTGATTTCGGTGCAGTAGAAGTGGTCGAAAAATCGATCACAAGATTTGAAGCATCGACGACAGTTGATACGCGGTGAAGTTAATAAAAACCGTTTAAAAACGAAACCGTTGCCTCCTAGTTTTTCTTCAAACTATAGAAAATGTGTCCTTAAACCGATCGGTGCTATTTTCGTTACACCTTGTATTGTTTTTTCGTAGTTCAAGTTAAATACTGTAGATAAATCAATAAAACAGCGCAACCTAATAATATTTAGACGCCCTTTATAATTTACATTTATTACCCACCTTTTATATCGCTCGTTCTATTTTCGCTCCTAAAATTTCCAACACTGCGTTAGTCTTTTTCATCGTTACTTTCTGTTAAATCCTTTTCAATTCTCGTACCATCTTCAGCTGCCGTTTTTTCTTCACTGTCTCAGTCCTAATGTTCTCATAAAACTTCTCATACATGTTTACTTATTCCCATTTCATATTTCCGTTGAAATTTCACATGGAGACGTGGCGCGAACATTCGTAAAGCCATCCTCACGGCATTTTCTGTAACAAGGAAAAATGCGAAATAAGGACAAAACGTCGTGATAAATATTCATTTGCAATTTTGAAAGTAATATTACATATTTCTGTGGTAATAACTTTGGCAGCAAATGGAGATTTTTTTCTTGAATCAACTGCTTTATATAACGTGTATAAATCTAATACGGGCGCTAAATTGAACCAGGCATGGGATTCATCAGTGTACACTTTTTTTATGATTATGGAATTAGGTAACGGTTTTTATTGGTTATTAAACGCACAATACAACAAATACTTATCAATAAATTAATACTACAGGGGTCTATAAAGTAATAACGAAATTAAAAGTTAAAATTAAACTTTTTTTATAAATTTATTTTCAAAACTACAATTTAAATATGTACATAGATTAAATCTAACTAATCTACTTAACCTAACCTATATCTAAGATTGGCCCTTGTGGCATTGTACCGAGGATGCTGGCGGCATTTCCTCGCTGTATCGCAATACTGATGCGTTGTGCGAGGAAGTCGCCAGCTCTTCGGTCTTTAGTTACATCGTTATTTTAAAGACAAGCGGGTCTTAGGGTGCGGCTCCACTGACGCGGAGCGGTGCAAAATTGACCAATTACATTCTTCAAATTCGAATTCGAAACACCGTGATGCGTTCTCAAAATTAAACTGAATAAATTAATAAGTGTATACATATTTACAAATAAAAAACGGGGGCGAGGTCTGCGCCAGATAGTAGGGTGCTCAGAAGGCTAGTGGCGTTGCCACGCTGAATTGCGATTCCGATTCGCTGCGCCAGGAACAAACCAGCCCTCTGGTCACCTGTAGCATCCGTGAGACGCTTCGCCAACTCCTTAAACACTCTATGTGCTCCGGGTCCCAGGTTTCCACCCCAAACGGCTCAAACATGCAGCCTGAGTCAATCACGGTATTTTTGCGCCGTTTGAGGTTTTCGGCGCTTTCAGCCAGCCTTGTTTGTGGTCCCTGGAAGATGGGACGGTGCCAGTATCCAAACGTGGCGTCCCATTCTAAAGGACGTCCCGGCTTCCAGGGGACAAGTTACACTTAATTATGACCCCACAAAATGTGCACAGTAGCAGCAATGTACGAAAGAACATTTGTTAATAGTGATCTATGGCAGTTGTCATCTGCTTTTGAAATTAGCTGTCAATTACCGTTTAATTTAAAAGTGTTCTACATTGCGTGCAGAATTATTTCGAACGGATAATCGGTTCTAATTTTAAGTAAAAGTTATCTAAATGTACTTGTTCAAAGATTCAATAGTACATTGTGCATCAAGGGAGGTAAGTACGGAATTACTAACGAGAGTGTTAGAAGCCCGACGCCGTTAGGCGGAGGGCTTTTATGACTCGAGTTAGTATTCCGCTTACCGACCGTGATGCATACTTTGTTTTTATCACACTTGCCAACCAAAAAATAAGTTTTAAGACAAAATTATTATTAAATGACGTACTGACATTTCTATTATTCCCTAGGGAATTTCACTTTTCTATTACTCCCGCTACGCGCGCAAGCAATGGCGCGCTTAGACAGCAAGTGTGATGAAAAGATTTTTATTTGTTCAACATAGGTAGTGAAGGTGAAACGTACAGGTGAGATATTTGTGTCACTATGTCGCGCCTGGTGGCATACAAATACAATTTAATTATTCTATTCTCAATACACAGTATACAATAACAATGACATAAAATTAAATTAGGCAATACAATATTTACAAGTAGGTATTTCAACAAAGGTCAGAAAATGTCAAAAATTGCAATTTATAGTTCAGTCAAAAAATCTGATATTATTATGTCCTAAACTAACCCCCAATACGAGCTTCGCCCGTTTTAGACTTACACCCTGTATACACATACTAGTTATGAAATGAAATAAAATATAACTTGGATAATTATTACTAGAACATTTTTAAATTTTGAATGCAATCGCAATTTTATTATCTAATTCTAAATGAAATTGATCATTATCATGTACAAACACTATTTGAACTAATTTATTTTAGGATCTCAAATTACTAAAATAAATTAAAACTACAGTATGTACAATATTCCTGCAAGAAATAAACACTTTATAAACAAGTGCGCAAAAAAGCCAATTAAGTCCGCTTTCGATTAAGTTAAATAACTTTGTTAAGCAAAGTAATTAAATTCAAGTACGGTGAAAAATTCCTTCAATAAACATGAAAAACACTTTCAACCCGTCATCGTCAGTTCTTTCAAATTAGCATGTTTTCTGAACAAAATATATTTTTGCTGGCGGTAGGACCTTGTGGCAGGGTCCGCCCGGATGGCGACCATAGCTCCGCTCCGCTCCGCGTCAGTAGAGCCGCACCCTAAATCGCGTAAACTTACGTTTACTTATATCCTAACGTTTCGGGCATGCCGTTACAAATATAACTGGAAAACACTCTGTACATAGATACAATAATAAAACGTCGGGATAAATTTAATCAAACAATAAGCGTAATTGACATCGTTTGAAGAATGGAAATGAAAAAATAGAACTTAATAACGGTACAAATAAACTCGATAATGAACAGTCGCCCCGAAACGTCCAATTAAGCGACATTTTGACGGCACCATTTCAATTTTAGGATCCCGAGACGTCCAGAAAGGAAAATGTCGAGTGTTCCATTTGAATTCGTCCTTTGGCATCTTGATTCTTGATATTGTTGAATTCTAAATTTTTTATTAAAATTTTATTTCTGTGTAACCAGAGATTATTTAGTTTAAGTAGATATATCAGCACCATACATTAAAATGCATCCACCAGAAATGTTGTTACTACTAGACGGCGCCACGGTTGATCTTTGTTGCTCGTGGGCATTGTACAGATGGCTCTGAAACAGTATACACTACCTTGCCACGAACGAAACGCATGATCATTTACAACACATAACATATTTCGCCGTACCACTATATAGGGAGGTTGGTATTGTGGTTCATGCGTTCGGCTGTGAAGCAGTAGTACCAGGTTCAAATCCTAACAATACGCGCTGAAAATGTTATTTTGTTTCTTTTTTTTTCAAACTTTGTTTTTTTATTTTTTTGTTTTTTGTTGCGCATAATCTCTGATTTTGTAAAAAGGTGCAAACGGGCGGGTTTTTATTTTGTTGTCGTTTTCTCTAATGCATAAGAAGCCAAATATGGTTTCATTGGTTTTGGACTCTATTGACTGCTGTTAGGGTTCAAATTTGAAATGCATTTTTGCCTGTCTTATGCATTAGAGGGTTAAAATTTTCCATATATGGACGTTTTTTACATTTTTTTCTACTCAGAATCACGAGGTCTTTCGTTTCGTTTTATAGTTATACAAAGTGATCATAGATCCGATTTATATACATACATACATACAGGGTGTTACATACATAATTATACAGGGTGAAAATGAGTATACAGACGAACTTGAAGCGTGAAGAGTGTACCTAGTTATTCCTGACAGAGTTGGGTTATACTCGTTTCTGACTAATTCGCATACGTTGAATACAATTTTCGGGTCCATTATGAGATCCAAGATGGCAGCAACTTATTTTTGCAATTTTCATCATTATACTCGTTTCTGACTAATTCGCATAGGTACGTGGAATACGATTTTCGGGTCCATTCTAAGATCCAAGATGGCGGGAACTTTTTTTTGTAATTTTCATCATTATACTTTTTTCTGACTAATTCGCATACGTGGAATACGATTTTCGGGTCCATTCTGAGATCTAAGATGGCAGGTACTTTTTTTTGCAATTTTCATCATTATACTCGTTTCTGACTAATTCGCATACGTTGAATACAATTTTAGGGTCCATTATGAGATCCATGATGGCGGCAACTTATTTTTGCAATTTTCATCATTATACTCGTTTCCGACTAATTCGCATACGTGGAATACGATTTCCGGGTCCATTCTAAGATTCAAGATGGCGGGAACTTTTATTTTGCAATTTTCATCATTATACTCGTTTCCGACTAATTCGCATACGTGGAATACAATTTCCGGGTCCATTCTAAAATCCAAGATGGCGGGAACTTTTATTTTGCAATTTTCATCATTATACTCGTTTCCGACTAATTCGCATACGTGGAATACGATTTCCGGGTCCATTCTAAAATCCAAGATGGCGGGAACTTTTATTTTGCAATTTTCATCATTATACTCGTTTCCGACTAATTCGCATACGTGGAATACGATTTCCGGGTCCATTCTAAAATCCAAGATGGCGGGAACGTTTTTTTTGTAATTTTCATCATTATACTCGTTTCCGACTAATTCGCATACGTGGAATACGATTTTCGGGTCCATTCTAAGATTCAAGATGGCGGGAACTTTTATTTTGCAATTTTCATCATTATACTCGTTTCCGACTAATTCGCATACGTGGAATACAATTTCCGGGTCCATTCTAAAATCCAAGATGGCGGGAACTTTTATTTTGCAATTTTCATCATTATACTCGTTTCCGACTAATTCGCATACGTGGAATACGATTTCCGGGTCAATTCTAAAATCCAAGATGGCGGGAACTTTTTTTTTGCAATTTTCATCATTATACTCGTTTCCGACTAATTCGCATACGTGGAATACGATTCCCGAGTCCATTCTAAAATCCAAGATGGCGGGAACTTTTTTTTGCAATTTTCATCATTGTACTCGTTTCTAATTCGCATACGTGTAATACGATTTCCGGGTCCATTCTAAGATCCAAGATGGCAGCTACTTTTTTGTAAATTTCATCATTATACTCGTTTCTGACTAATTCGCATACTTGCAATACGATTTCCAGGTCCATTCTGAGATCCAAGATGGCGGGAACATTTTTCTTGCAATTTTCATCATTATACTCGTTTCTGACTAATTCACATACGATTTTGGGGTCCATTCTGAGATCCAAGATGGCGGGAACTTTTTTTTGTAATTTTTATCATTGTACTTGTTTTCGACTAATTTACAAACGTGGAACCCGAATTTAGGGCGAATTTAAGATCTAAGGTTATTTTCGTATATGTATTGGAAATGGAGTATCTTTAATGATAAAAACTGCCCAAAAGTACATCAATTGTAAGATACAAAATGGCGGCACCTTTTTTGAACTTTTGTGCATTTTTTTTTTTCATTATAGGTACTTCATTTCCGCTACTCATAAGAACATGCTAAATATAAAAACTCTTGGATATTAAATTAACCCCAAATTAGGGTTCCACGTTTATACATTAGTCGAAATCGAGTACATTGACAAATATTACAAAAAAAATTACGGCCATCTTTGATCTTAGAATGGACCTGAAAATCGTATTCTAAGTATGCGAATTAGTCAGAAAAAAGTATAATGATGAAAATTGCAAAAAAAAAGTTCCCGCCATCTTGATCGTATTCCACGTATGCGAATTAGTCGGAAACGAGTATAATGACGAAAATTGCAAAAAAAAGTTCCCGCCATCTTGGATCTTAGAATGGACCCAAAAATGATATTCCACGTATGCGAATTAGTCAGAAACGAGTAGGTATAATGATGAAAATTGCAAAAAAAGTTCCCGCCATCTTGGATTTTAGAATGGACTCGGAAATCGTATTCCACTTATGCGAATTAGTCGGAAACGAGTATAATGATGAAAATTACAAAAAAAAAGTTCCCGCCATCTTAGATCTTAGAATGGACCCAAAAATGATATTCCACGTATGCGAATTAGTCAGAAACGAGTACAATGATGAAAATTGCAAAAAAAAGTTCCCGCCATCTTGGATTTTAGAATGGACTCGGGAATCGTATTCCACGTATGCGAATTAGTCGGAAACGAGTATAATGATGAAAATTGCAAAAGAAAAGTTCCCCCCATCTTGAATCTTAGAATGGACCCGAAAATCGTATTCCACGTATGCGAATTAGTCAGAAACGAGTACAATGATGAATAATGCAAAAAAAAGTTCCCGCCATCTTGGATCTTAGAATGGACCCGGAAATCGTATTACACGTATGCGAATTAGTCAGAAACGAGTACAATGATGAAAATTGCAAAAAAAAGTTCCCGCCATCTTGGATTTTAGAATGGACCCGGGAATCGTATTCCACGTATGCGAATTAGTCGGAAACGAGTATAATGATGAAAATTGCAAAATAAAAAGTTCCCGCCATCTTGGATCTTAGAATGGACCCGGAAATCGTATTACACGTATGCGAATTAGTCAGAAACGAGTATAATAATGAAAATTACAAAAAAAAGTAGCCGCCATCTTGGATCTTAGAATGGACCCGGAAATCGTATTACACGTATGCGAATTAGTCAGAAACGAGTACAATGATGAAAATCGCAAAAAAAAGTTCCCGCCATCTTGGATTTTAGAATGGACCCGGAAATCGTATTCCACGTATGCGAATTAGTCGGAAACGAGTATAATGATGAAAATTGCAAAATAAAAGTTCCCGCCATCTTGAATCTTGGAATGGACCCGAAAATCGTATTCCACGTATGCGAATTAGTCGGAAACGTGTATAATGATTAAAATTACAAAAAAAAGTTCCCGCCATCTTGGATCTTAGAATGGACCCAAAAATGATATTCCACGTATGCGAATTAGTCGGAAACGAGTATAATGATGAAAATTACAAAAAAAAAGTTCCCGCTTTCTTGGATTTTAGAATGGACCCGGAAATCGTATTACACGTATGCGAATTAGTCAGAAACGAGTACAATGATGAAAATTGCAAAAAAAAGTTCCCGCCATCTTGGATTTTAGAATGGACCCGGAAATCGTATTCCACGTATGCGAATTAGTCGGAAACGAGTATAATGATGAAAATTGCAAAATAAAAGTTCCCGCCATCTTGAATCTTAGAATGGACCCGAAAATCGTATTCCACGTATGCGAATTAGTCGGAAACGAGTATAATGATGAAAATTACAAAAAAAAGTTCCCGCCATCTTGGATTTTAGAATGGACCCGGAAATCGTATTCCACGTATGCGAATTAGTCGGAAACGAGTATAATGATGAAAATTGCAAAAAAAAGTTCCCGCCATCTTGGATTTTAGAATGGACCCGAAAATCGTATTCCACGTATGCGAATTAGTCGGAAACGAGTATAATGATGAAAATTGCAAAATAAAAGTTCCCGCCATCTTGAATCTTAGAATGGACCCGAAAATCGTATTCCACGTATGCGAATTAGTCGGAAACGAGTATAATGATGAAAATTACAAAAAAAAGTTCCCGCCATCTTGGATCTTAGAATGGACCCAAAAATGATATTCCACGTATGCGAATTAGTCGGAAACGAGTATAATGATGAAAATTACAAAAAAAAAGTTCCCGCCATCTTGGATTTTAGAATGGACCCGGAAATCGTATTCCACGTATGCGAATTAGTCGGAAACGAGTATAATGATGAAAATTGCAAAATAAAAGTTCCCGCCATCTTGGATTTTAGAATGGACCCGGAAATCGTATTCCACGTATGCGAATTAGTCGGAAACGAGTATAATGATGAAAATTGCAAAATAAAAGTTCCCGCCATCTTGAATCTTAGAATGGACCCGAAAATCGTATTCCACGTATGCGAATTAGTCAGAAACGAGTACAATGATGAAAATTGCAAAAAAAAGTTCCCGCCATCTTGGATTTTAGAATGGACCCGGAAATCGTATTCCACGTATGCGAATTAGTCGGAAACGAGTATAATGATGAAAATTGCAAAATAAAAGTTCCCGCCATCTTGAATCTTAGAATGGACCCGAAAATCGTATTCCACGTATGCGAATTAGTCGGAAACGAGTATAATGATGAAAATTACAAAAAAAAGTTCCCGCCATCTTGGATTTTAGAATGGACCCGGAAATCGTATTCCACGTATGCGAATTAGTCGGAAACGAGTATAATGATGAAAATTGCAAAAAAAAGTTCCCGCCATCTTGGATTTTAGAATGGACCCGAAAATCGTATTCCACGTATGCGAATTAGTCGGAAACGAGTATAATGATGAAAATTGCAAAATAAAAGTTCCCGCCATCTTGAATCTTAGAATGGACCCGAAAATCGTATTCCACGTATGCGAATTAGTCGGAAACGAGTATAATGATGAAAATTACAAAAAAAAGTTCCCGCCATCTTGGATCTTAGAATGGACCCAAAAATGATATTCCACGTATGCGAATTAGTCGGAAACGAGTATAATGATGAAAATTACAAAAAAAAAGTTCCCGCCATCTTGGATTTTAGAATGGACCCGGAAATCGTATTCCACGTATGCGAATTAGTCGGAAACGAGTATAATGATGAAAATTGCAAAATAAAAGTTCCCGCCATCTTGGATTTTAGAATGGACCCGGAAATCGTATTCCACGTATGCGAATTAGTCGGAAACGAGTATAATGATGAAAATTGCAAAATAAAAGTTCCCGCCATCTTGAATCTTAGAATGGACCCGAAAATCGTATTCCACGTATGCGAATTAGTCAGAAACGAGTATAATGATGAAAATTACAAAAAAAAAGTTCCCGCCATCTTGGATCTTAGAATGGACCCAAAAATGATATTCCACGTATGCGAATTAGTCAGAAACGAGTACAATGATGAAAATTGCAAAAAAAGTTCCCGCCATCTTAGATCTTTGAATGGACACAAATGGCAAATTCAAAAAATGTAGACACAATAAGAGAAAATTAGTATTAGCCCTTTTTTTCTTACAGAGTTTGTTGGATGTTGGACAGAGGTAGAGCTATTTATTGCCAATGATATTGATAGAGTGCCATTAGTAAGAGTTTAATTATTATTTCGCTATGTGAGTTTGGTATTGAAGCGTAGAATAGAAACATAATGCAATGCTCAGATTACCTTCAATTTTCTATGGCTCTCGTTTCGTTTGTTGCCAGCTCGTCAGATTACGGTAAAGCAAAGAGAATGCTGACAACTAAACGGCAACGCCGCGCCGCAATGTATCTGTTATATAATTCGGATATACCCTAATCAGAGGCCCTACCGCGAACAACGAAAGAAGTGTTGCCTCCCTGGCACACTTATAGTGGAATTCACGAGTGCGAGAGAGAGGCAACACTTCGTACGTGTTTCGCGGTAGGCTCTCAGCTATTTATTGTTATCAGTTGTTATGTTACGGGTTCAAATCCTAGCATATGACTTGTAATGTATGTATTTTTTGTTATTAGCGATTTAGGGACTTTTTACTTTTTTTTGTATGTATTTATTAGTTTTTCGGTTTTTTAGACCTCCTTAAACATTTAAAATCAATATATGCAAGATTTTGTTTAGCGACATCTATAGATTATTTCTGTCAAGACTCGAGTAGTGTACTGTTTGACGCGTATCGAGAAAAACGCATAAAAATATGTACGTGCAATAATAGATGGCGCTGAAATCAATTTATTCCAAAAATAGTTAATTTTTTTATTTACTAATTTACTCTTCTAGAAAGGGTGGTTTTGACTATTTTCGATGTATGATGCTAAATTAATTAAAACTGTGCACTAACAGGTAGTAAATATCTGGATTTCAAATAAAACTAAATCTATTACTAGTCAATCGTGCTCCTAGTGACATCTATTGTAACATATTCCGAACTATTTGAGCCTTCTATGAAACAGACCCTCTATATTTGGGTACTTTGTGGTGTAACGAAGCTTTGGATGGAGTTAGCTGTACTAAAGTTTGCCGTTTTTCCTTAATTTAGCGTGAATTGTTCAGATTCCGGTTGATATAACTTTCAGATTGAACAGATGTTGGTTCATCAATGTTATCATTATTATGTTGGTAGGTATTTCACACGTATGTACGTGTATACAGGGTGTTTTTTTTTCGAACGTTCAAATTCTACGTAGTGAATGTGTAGGTCATACTGACCAACTTTTACTATGGGGACAAAGTCGAAATCGCGAAAAAAAAATCTGCTGTTTCATACAAATTGGCGGCATTACGCCGGCCGAAATGTATGAAACAGCTGACTTTAGATCGCGTACTTTAAAATATCACCTAAAATTATGAATAGGTAATTATTATGTTTGTTTTTAGTACTAAGAACCAATAAATAAATAAATATTTTTGGACATCTTTACACAAACCCACCTAGTCCCACGGTAAGCTCAATTAAGGCTTGTGATGTGGGTACCAGGCGACGATATATACATAAAGATACTTAAATACATAGACAGCCATGACCAAGGGACAAATATTTGTGATAAATAAATGTACAAATAATGCCCTCGCCGGGATTTGAACCAGGAACCCCCAGCTTCCTAGGCAGGGTCACTACCAACTAGGCTAAAGAGGCTGACAGATAGTTTCAATGTAGTCTTGCCATACTTTTCTTGGTTGATTTTTAAGCACAAGAGTGGTTTTTTTTTTGTTGTCAGATCGAAACTTCGGAGGGCCATCTGTACTGAACAATGTTGGACAATACACGTGCGAAAAACATTTTTTTCGCACTTGTCTCGTGTTCTCAGTGTACCTATTCTTAACCAACTGTTGTAAAAACAGAGTGTCTACATAATGCAATCCATGGTAGATATGTGGCCCTTTCACACTTACGAAAAAATCATAAGTGCAACAGAGACACAATTTGTAAAATATGGCTCGGGCAGTAGCCCGTAGGGCCGTAGCTTTAATTAATCTTTTTTAATGCTGAAACATTTTTAAATTAAAAATTGTTGACTTTACAGTAATATTTACCAACGTAGTTTTATTTGTGTATATTTGTTTAACGATACGTTTCCGAGTTGTATTTATTTTAAAATTTATAATGTACAGCAATATTTACTACCGATTTATTTATCTATAGTAAACATTTTATCATTTCGTGCTACAATGTAAAAAACAATTTTGATTACTCTGCTGTACCTCTGAAATACATTAATCTGGCATTTTTACTTACCTAAAAACTATGAAAACGGATAAACTCGCGTATAATAATTAAATTCATCCCAACGTCAGTTGCCCGGAGACCACGAACCCTGTGAAGTGTTCGAAACGTCGGGATGATGTTAAATAAGATTTAACATCATCCCTAATCTATCTTATAAATTACGCGAGTTTATCCGTTTTCATCGTTTTATTTCACGTGTAATCCTCACAGATTTATATCATCATCATCATCATCATCAGCCAATTGACGTCCACTGCTGGACATAGGCCTCCCCCAGAGAGTTCCACAAAGATCGGTCGTGAGCTGTCCGCATCCATTGGACACCCGCAACCTTTACCAGGTCGTCGCTCCATCTTGTGGGGGGCCTTCCCACGCTGCGCCGTCCAGTGCGTGGTCGCCACTCGAGAACACGCCGACCCCACCGGTCATCGGTCCTCCGGGCAATATGGCCAGCCCACTGCCACTTCAACCTGGCGATTCTTCGGGCTATGTCAGTCACTTTCGTTCTTCTGCGGATCTCGTCATTCCTGATGCGATCTCGCAGAGAAACCCCGAGCATTGCCCTCTCCATCGCTCGTTGAGTGACTCTGAGCCTCCTAATGAGTCCCATAGTGAACGACCACGTTTCAGATCCGTAAGTAATCACTGGCAACACACACTGGTCGAAGACTTTCGACTTGAGACACTGCGGTATATTGGACGAGAAGATATTGCGTAGTCTCCCGAACGCCGCTCAACCAAGTCTGATTCGACGATTGATCTCCTTCTCGAAGTTGGACTTACCCAGCTGGACTGTTTGTCCCAGGTATACATATTCGTCAACAACTTCGAGTGTAGAGTTTCTAACTTTCACTGGAGTTGGTATCACATGGACGTTCGACATGATCTTCGTTTTGTCCATGTTCATCTTAAGACCAACATCTTCAGAGACTCTACTGAGATCATCGAGCATAGTACTTAAGTCCTCCATGGTCTCAGCCATGACTACTACATCGTCGGCAAACCGAAGGTGTGTGATGTACTCGCCATTGATGTTAATGCCATATCCCCTCCAGTCCAGATTTATATAATTAAATATAATGTATACATTTACATTTATATAATTATTCTGACTATTAAATTAGAGCCTTCATCTCTAGTTAATGTACTATAATATCTGTATTTATATTAAATCAAATTTATTTTTCGTTTTTAATTAATGCATGTTAGCTGTAAGATGTTACAAATCTATTATTTGAAAAAAAATTCCCGCTGAGTTTCTTGCCGGATTCTTCTCATGCAGTGGTGTAGAGTTAGAACCGGAAATAGCTTTTTTTTTCTCTCATTCGCTATTTAGTTTAACGACTCAAAAGCGCTCGTTGCTGGGCCTAATTGAAAAAAGAATATTTTGACTTTGACAGTAACTGAAGAAAATATTATCAGTATGACTTAAAACTGAGTATTCACTATGATTTTAAATTTAATTAAGCCCGAATATGTGATTTAATGTTAATGAAGTGATATCAATTAAGCGGTCCTTGATCCTATGAGCACACTTAATTAACGTAAATTGATTAATACATAATCCAATTATGGCTCTCAAATGTGAAGGAGGTTGATGTGACACCACTCCACTGGTTCTCAAACTTCGGGAGGACCATTCATATATTTTTTATGCAGTTCAAATAGTAAATACAGTGAGTAAATATAAATATCTGATAAATATCTGGGAAATCTTAGACAAATCGACCTAGTTTAACGGTAAGCTCTATTAAGGCTTGTGATGTGGGTACCAGGCGACGATATATATAATAGTTCGATACATACAGACACTTAAATACATAAACAGCCATGATCAAGGAACACATATTTGTGATATAATACACAAATAATGCCCTCGCCGGGATTTGAACCCGGAACTTCCAGCTTCGTAGGCAGGGTCACTACCGACTAGGCTACGGAGGCTGACGAAAATATCATTGGACTGAATTACTTAAATTGATAGAAATAAATATCATGGAAGAATTTTACACAAATCGACCGAGTTCAGTCAGTCCAAAAATATATAGGTATTGAAATAATCGTCATGTAAATTATGTTACATTGCGCGTAGAACCGATGGCCGTTGGTTCTTGAGTGGCGGCCACGTACCGGAAGGCGTAGCGTGGGTAGGCCCCCCACAAGGTGGACCGATGACCTGGTGAAGGTCGTAGGAGTCCGCTGGATGCGGGTGGCGCAGGACCGGTCATTGTGACAATCTTTGGGGGGGGCAACATAGTTCAGCAGTGGACGTCCTTCGGCTGATATGATGATGATGAAATATGTTATGCCCGGTTTCCACTGAGAGCGGAGCGGACTCATTAATGGCTTCGTTTCACGTTCATCGCTCGCTAAGAATTAGTATTCAGTTGACGGCTGCGAGTCACAGCAGCAGTGAAAGTTGAAAACGGACCCATTAATGACTCCGCTCCGCTCGCTGTGGGCATTCAGACGTTCTTATTGCACAGAATTAAAGTGCACTGGGAAATATTTTTGAAATAGTACATTGTGCAATTGTTCATCAAGGGAGGTAAGTACGGAATTACTAACGAGAGTGTTAGAAGCCCGATGCCGTCAGGCGGAGGGCTTTTATGACTCGAGTTAGTATTCCACTTACCGACCGTGATGCATACAATGTTTTACATCACACTTACCAACCAAAAAATAAGTTTTAAGGCATAATATTATTAAATGACGTACTGACATTTCTATTACTCCCTAGGGAATTTCACTATTGTATTACTCCCGCTGCGCGCGCAAGCAATGGCGCGCTTAGACAGCAAGTGTGATGAAAAATGTTATACGAGTATACACCTTATTTTGCCTTTGAGCGACGTTATATTATATAATAGATAGATACTTAATACGTATACAATTACGACCAAGGAACAATTTGTGATAGTAAATTCACAAATAATGCCCTGGACGAGATTCGAATCCGGGACCTCCTGCTTCGTAGTCTTAGGCTACGAAGGCTGACAATAAGTAGGCTAAATCATAGTAAATTTCATAGTTTTTTTTATTAAAGACACCAGAAGGAAACAGATACTTAAATATGTTAGGTATTTGTATCTCATCCTATCCATTTCTTTTTTACATTATGGCGGGTTTATTGTATTGGAAACGAATATGCCATTAAAATAAATGAACATGTTAAACAAGGTTGTATTTATTCCTTAGATCACATGTAACGCATTTAATGAAGTATTGTAACAAGATACACGGGCGTTAAAAAACGAGGCGAAAACCCTTTATTTTTGCGTAGGGTGACAACATGACTGGAATTTTCTGGAATCATTAGAAAAAAGTTTTTTTTCGTTTTCTGCAGTGGTGCTACTGCAATGGATGTGGATCCAACAATTTTTTGGTGCTGAAGCCTGTTAGAAGCCACAATTTTTGTTATTGAGTCTCCATCTATGAAATTACCGTTTTGTAATTAAAAGAAAAGTTTATTCCTTAATCAATTAAAAAAAATTAAAATTTCTTTATGTCAAAAACCAAACAATAAGCACTTTTGAGTAACAGATTTCTTTATTTCTTGTAACTAAGTGCTCATGAATTCATACATACCTATTCAAAACATTTGACCCCGTAACATAAGCACGATTTGCAATGTAATACTTGTTTGTTATAAAGCACAATAAAGGCTAAATATAGCATATTCACAAAATTGCCAATTTTTAGTTAAAAGATCCACATTATTTACAACTTATAATTTTACATTAACGTGGCCGTGTAGTGACGGCAGTATATATATTTGTCACCACCCAACTCTTCCCGCGGGTGTGGTAAGAGTGGACTTATGGATTGTAGTGTCATTGACCATTTCTTTTTCAACGATTGATGACGGGCAGCAGCGTCATCATAGTGGACACAAACTGCGATCGTCAACCCACTTGCCCAGCGTGGCGATTATGGGCATTTACCTCATAATGCGTCCGTACGTATACCTATGCGTATTGACGCCTATGCTGGACAAAGACCTCTCCTATTACCTAATAGAAGAGGCCTTAATCGAATAGTGGGCTGATATTGATATAGGCTGGATGTGTATGTGTGTATATTATACCCACGGTATAACGGCCACATCTACAAATATGGCACTTTTGCTTATACACCGTGATCTCTAATAACCCGAAAGATTTTAACCACGCATTTTTGAAATAAAAACAAACAAAAAATATTATAATTATGACTTTTGTCATTTTTGGCGAAAAAAAAAATTTTTTTTTATTTATTTTTTTCAATTTTTATTTAATTTTTGTATGTATTTTAACATAAAAAGTAAAAGTTATTCATGAAACTAGCACTTTTAATGAGTGTTAAGGTTTTTTTTACAAAAACCTCATTTTTAAAAGGTTTTATTTCTCACTTTTCGACAGCTATTAATGAGGTTAGTGAGACTATTCTCCATAATGGCACCAACGCCGTTAAAAAGACCTTTTGTACCGAGTTACAATAAGAAAATATGTTTTTTTTTAATTGGTAATAACTCTGAAACTAGGCGATATCCAGAAAAGTTTATACGACATTATAGTTTCTAAATGTGGTCAGGAACACACTGTTAAAATCTTTCGGGTTATTAGAAATCACGGTGTATATTTCTTAACGTAATCACTTCTTTTTTCGTTTTATGGCACTTTTTCACAAAAATGTCCTGCGTTTTGTTCGACGGTCGAGTCGCAACTGACAAAACGGCGGTTTAGCATTGAAGTTAGTCTCGAAGAAGTGATAGTGCAAAAAGGGCACCTGCATAATTTTGATGCTTTCTAACATCATATCGACAGGTGTCTTAGTGCCACGTACGTTCCATTCATCCTTAATTGTCTTATCTAGTAAACAACTTTCTAACCTAGAAGTACACGTTTTCTGATGTAAGCTGCTGTTTTCTTGATTAAAAATTAAGCAATTTACTAATCACTACGGACGGACTGCACGAATACGGACTTAGGTATTTTGGTATAGGCAAATATGGCAGTTTACAACAGAAAACGTGTACGTTTAGGTTAGAAATTGTTTAGTAGATAAGGCAACTAAGGATGAATGGACTTTATAATATTAGTGTTTATAATGTCGTTTTTGCAATAAAATAATTTTTCGTGGGTTTTCAGTTGTGTTGCTTTTGTATTTGATGGACGATATATATGTGTATTTGAAACTCCACAAAATATTACACACACAATAAAAGTATCAGAATTTTATTACAAAAGGCTGGTGACCCTTTTCCCGCCTTGCGTGTGGAAATGAAATTTGCACGACGCTTGTTTTCACACGAGTGAAGGAACGAGATTTATTTCCATTTACAAAAGGGAGACTGGATTTAAATTTGTAGCCTTTCGTGTGTTTTTAACACGCAACGAGATTTTTGAGGTTTCTAAATGATGTTTTTTGTTTGCAGGTGATTTTAATAAGCTTTTGTTGAAGTAAATGATTCAATTTTAAATATAAGACGTCATACTTATACCAAAGTAGAAAAAGGCCTAGTCACCAACCCCGAGGTGGGATTCGAACCGAAGTACGTCAGCTAAAAACCCCTAGCGGGTCCTTTTCTGAATCCCACAGCCTCATTGATCATACCTGGGATAACTGGGGGCAAGTTATAGGGATTTGATATCGATTAAAAATATGTCGATATAATTATAATAAAAGATGTGCTTATTGAACATTCTCGATTACAGTACAGAGGTTTAATGTAATAATTATCTAATATCGGGCCTCTTCAGATAGTAAAAACTAGTATGCAGATGTCATTTTAATCAAAATGACAATTTAAATATTGATATTTTAATATTAATTGTATATTATTACGTACCTACCCATTTAAAGTTACTTTTTATTTTAATTGAAGAGTAAGTACCTAATATTTATTTATGCCGAATAATATTTTGATGTTGTCATTCACAGTAACATCGATATATTTTTAGTCGATAAAATATTGTGCTACATCACTTTCGTATAAATGCCCCGAGTTATCCCAGGTATGCATTGTCAGTAGATATAATATGCAGTTTTTTATCACACCGTAAGTCCGTTGAGCTATGTACTTCTTTAATGTGTTTTCAAATTAGCTACCGACCTTGGGGTATACATGTGTTCATGATAACCAGTGATCGATTTTTTGGATTCTCCAGGCGGGTCTCCTATAGTAACTTGAAAAATAAACATATTGTGAAAACACAAATCAAATTATTTTTTTTTTTTTATTAACTAAATATTTTGATTTGTACTTTTAATTTTTCCCCAGTAGTCACACTACTTAATATATGGTATGGTATATGGTATATGACATCTAATATTTATAATTGAAAAATAAAGTTTATTATTTCTGTTTCACAAATTATGCTCTTGTGTGTATAATACAATAGTGATAAATAAAATTTTATAGTCACACCCTGAACAAAGGCATCCCCTAACGAGGCCAAATGATTTGATAATGCCTATGCTTATCAGGAGTGTCAGTAATCGCAGTACTCACTGCAATTATGAAGGCTCTTTCAGGCTTAGCAAAGATACCATTCTGCTATCGTATACGATAAGCGATAAGTCACGTGACCATAATAATGACGGTTTATTAAACGGTTTTTATTAACTTCACCGCGTATCAACTGTCGTCGATGCTTCAAATCTTGTGATCGATTTTTCAACCACTTCTACTGCATCGAAATCAATAAAATTTGGAATTCTTATCAAGTCCCCATGACAATGCAATATTATAATATTTGTATTCTTGTATCCTCAAAGCCTGATGCTGCAGACGTACTGCTTACCTTAACCGAGAGTGTTAGACACGTGAAAATGAAAGTATAGCATGTTTGGCATAATCAAATACTAACAGCCTGATCTTGACTTCCAACTCCTCACTCCTGATGCTGCAGTACTGCCCACAATAACCGCAAGGTTTATCTTTTATCGATATCTTGATTTAAAGAAGTTCTTTAGATATTAAGTAGAAACATGCGAATTTAATACTAACATCCAACTCCTCAAATCTGATACTCCTGTGTTACTGCCTGCCACAACCGCTAGGTTTAGCGATATGTAGATTTTGAAGTACTGCTTTAGATATTTGGCAGAAACATACGGATTTCATTATCATCATCATCATCATCATCATCATCATCATATCAGCCGAAAGACGTTCTCTGTTTAATATAGACTGAGACATGTGCCACTGCCTGCCATAACCGCCAAGTTTATCGAAATGTTAAATTTAAAGTAATGCTTTAGCTAATGGGTAAAAACATAAACATTGAATACTCACGTCCAAATCCTCATACGTACGAGTATATCTGATGCTGCAATAATACCATAACCGCTATTAGTGTGCCATAACCGCTGACAGCGTGGGCAGTTCACGTAGGATGTCAAAGTCAAAGTCAAAGTCAAAGTCAAAGTCAAATTGTTTATTGCAAGAACATAGTTATATAAGATTTTAAACAATAATAATAGCGTTGCTTATGTTCTGCCAGAAAAGGCATGCAAACATGAAATTCTTAACTAATTATGTACACTTACATTATCACATGCAATATACATATACAATTATACAATTTAATGAGGAATTTTACCGCTAGTCTACCATGTCAAAAGAATTATTTAATAAGATTACATAACCAGAACAATAATTATTATCGCATAATTTTACAGTAATTCATGTCAGTTAAGTTAAATGTTGTTGAAGTTTTAGAGCCTATAATTTTGCATTGTCTGTTAGCAAGTAGTCCCTGACAGAGTAAAAACATTTGTCTAATAGCCATTGTGTAAGAGTTCGCTTAAAGCGAGTTGTAGGACATTCCATAATAAATTCAGGTAAATGATTGTAGATTTGAATAGCCATACAATACGAATTATGTTTGTGAAGCGTGATTCTAGAACGGGGTAAGTATAATTTGTCTTTTTTCCTATTTAATCTAGGATAAAAGGTGCTCTGCTTTTCAAAAAGTTCAGGATGGTCTCTCACAAATATGCACATCTGTTTTATATACAAACATGGAAGTGGTAAAACTCTGATCTCTTTAAATAAGGGCCTACATGGCTCCAGGTAATGAGTATTACACACAGCTCTTATACATTTTTTTTGTACCATAAACGCATAATTGACATTTACCGAATTTCCCCAAATAATCAAACCGTAACTAAGTAAAGAGGATACATAACCGTGATACGCAGTTAGCGCTACTTCTCTAGATGAGGTTCGGCTTAGTCTTCTCAACGCGAATACAAATTTATCCAGCCTCTCACAGACATAGTCAATATGAGTTTTCCAGCTGCAAAATTTGTCAATGTAGATCCCAAGAAATTTCGTTGATTCTACTTCTTCTATTTGGTAATTATTATTGGTAACATTAAGATCGATGTCATTATTTTGATATGTCCTAAATTGCATGACGTTAGTTTTATTTAAGTTTATTTTTAGATTATTTTTGTGTAGCCAGTCAATTATATCAGCAAGAGCCTTATTAATATCATCATTAAAATTATCTTTGTCATTTGATTTGATTATTAGGGTAGTGTCATCAGCAAACATTATACAATTTTGTGTCATATGTAGAGGCAAGTCATTTATATATAGAATAAAGAAAAGTGGACCCAAAATACTCCCCTGGGGTACACCACAGCTATTGTGGTTGTACTGTGACCTCTTTGTTACAAGTTCACAATTTTCTATAGTTTGTACTTCCGTACACTGCATTCGATTTGAAAGGTAGCTGTCAATCCAACTATAGGCGTTCCCCCTGATACCGTATCTCTCAATTTTTTCTAAAAGAATTGAATGTTTAACATAGTCAAAAGCCTTGCTTAAGTCTAGGAATATAGCTGCCACAGGGATATTGCAGTTTATTGAATCTGTTATTAACTTCATCAAGTTAAAACATGCTAACGTGGTTGAGCTGCCCTTACGAAAGCCATATTGGTTTTTGTGTAGATTGCAGTTTAAGAAAGATAACAAGCGTTTGTGCATAGCTTTTTCAATAACTTTCGAGAAGATCGGTGTTAAAGTGATGGGCCGGTAGTTATCCATTTGTGTTTTATCACCTTTTTTAAATATTGGTTTAACTATAGATAATTTAAGATCCTCAGGAAAAACACCTTGCTCAAATGACAAATTAATTATATGACAGAGAGGTGCACTGATATACCCTGCACACAGCTTTATTACCTTAGTGCTTAAACCGTCGACACCTACTGCGTGACTGTTTTTTAGTGACATAATAAACTTAAATATTTCCAGTTCATTACATGGATTAAGAAATATAGTTTTTGGGTTAAACGGCAATGCTACTGATGAATACTCGTCATTGTCAATGTCATTATTATTTGTAATCGCTGGTTTTGTTAAGTTAATATAAAAATCGTTGAAAAGTGTAGCTATTTCAGTGGGATCGCTATGTGTTGTACTAGCATTGGTAATGCTAGGCACGGTATTGGGTTGTACATAGGTTGGGCCACTTATCACTTGCCAAGTGGCTTTAGACTTATTACGTGCTTGTGTGATTGTTCTTTTGTTATGTAGTTGTTTAGCTCTATTCATACATTTTCTTAAAAGCTTTGTGTACGCATCGTATTTTAGTTTATTAAGAGATTTATTCATCATCTCATGCCTGTACCTTAAATATAGTTTTCGTTTATTTGTACATGCTCGTCGTAGACCTTTCGTAAGCCACTTGTAGTTATTACACTGATGATTTACTTTTACACGAATATATGGAAAGCATAAATCATTGAATAAACATATCGTTTCATGAAATTCGTGGTATGCTTCATTGACTGTACTTGTATTGAGTACCTCTGAGAAAGACAACGCAGCGATGCAATTATGGAATTTACGTAAATTCTCACGACTGTAATCTCTCCTTTTTATGTAGTACGGTGTTGGTTTGGCTACACTTTTTACGGGAAAAGTGACAAATTGGGCAGTCTCATGGTCCGATAAAGCAAGAGGTATGATTTCAGGAAAAATTTTCTTAACATTACTCGCTATTTGATCGAGACATGATTCCCCTCTCGTTGGACCGTTTATATGCAATTGATAATTGTAGTTATGTAAAAGTGTTATAAGTTTTGCTATACTACAATCTATTTTTAGAATATTATAATTCCAATCCCCACATAGCACAATTTTATGCTTCGATTTTTTTAATCCAAAGTGATGCAAGAGGGCCTCAAATTGAAGCAGGAATTGCTCTTTATTAGTATTTTTAGGAATGCGATAAATGTTAACTATTATGAGTTTATGGTCTGGAATTTCAATGCCACTACATTCGAAAACAGTTGGAATACTAAGGTCAGCACAGATTTGTAAGGGTTTGAATTTAACATCCTGTTTAACTAGTATACAAGAACCTCCCCTTTTATGGTTCTTACGGGTAAATGAGCTAGCTAACTTATATCCACTGAGTTTTAGGTTGTTCTCATCACCTTTTCGAATGAAAGTCTCACATAAGCAGAGAACATCCACCTGCTTATTGTTCTTCATTAGTTCTAGTAGAGTAGCTTCAATAAGATCCAATTTATTTAGAACCCCCTGTATATTTTGGTGCATAATGGTAAAATTATTAGTCTTCACGAAAAAAACTGCGCTCAGGACTGTTTTTGGGAACTGTTTCGGGTTCTGAGTTAACGGACGATATTGTTTGTATTATTTTAAACAGGTCCTTAAATATTACCTCTATACCTCGTCTGTTGATAATTCCATTACCAACTGTAAACATGTAGTTTGTATACGTTAAATTTAAATTAGAATCTAGCAAGTAGGCATACTCATGTGTCTGATTGTCAAGATATAACAGATTGTTAAATATTTCTATTCTTTTGTTACAAAGGTTTGCATAATTATTTAGTACAAACGTAGGCAAACATATAATGACATTAGTGTGTTCGACTTTTTGGATCTGCTCTCTTATAAATACTATTAATTTGTGATAGTTAGTAGAGACTCTAAAATCGATTTCCCCAACAAAAATTACACAATAGTCCTTATAAGTAAAACCTTTGAGTTTTGATTCGAGTCCTTGAAAAAGCTGCTCTGCGCCTCCTCCGGATATTCGGTAGTGACATAACTTTATCTCGTCGTCAAAAGTTCGTTCCGCTGTTTGCAATATTTTTGGATAGCCGCTACTAACGATGCACATGCGTGGTTTAGTGTCTGGAACAGGATCTAATGGCGAGTCTATTAAGTCTAGTCTCTGACTAGAGTCACTGATTATTTCTTTACTGTCGCCTGTATGTGACGTTTGCGTTTCATCAAGTCTGGCTTTATTGACATCTGTTAGTCTTGATCGATTTAATCTTGGCTTTTTCTTTTTAGACTTTTTAGTACTTGCAGTTTTTGACAAAGGTGACATATTTCCCGTGGGTGTGCACATGGTTGTCAGTTTCTTTATTTTCAGTTCATACTCCTGAATTTTTCTTTTAAGACAGTGGTTTTCGGATAGTAACAATTCAATTTCATTTTCGGCAGAGTCGTATTTTTCTTGAAGTAGAGTCAGTTTATTTTGTAGAGATTCAGCCAAGAACGGACTGTTTACTGCTACTTCTGGACAACTTCTATTTAACCTAGAATCGGCTTCTATGCTGGAATTGTCATCATCATACGATTCGACTCCCTCTGATTCCTCTATTTCCGATGAAAATGAACCAAATGATTCATCTTTGGAGTCATTAATGGTGAACTTATTTTTCCGATGCGTTATTTTTTTCTCATCAGAAGATGTTAATTGCGAATTCGTAGTGATCACATGGTTGTCTAGATTTTCTTCGGTAAGTAAATGTTCTTTTAGTAATTGATTTTTAGAAGTATGTGCCGTTGAAAAAGGGTTTTCTGTAATATCTTCATTAGGAATATCACGATTCATATGTAAGGCCGTTTCAGATATCGGATCGGATGGTATGGTATCAGATATCGGATCTGATGGTGTGGTATCATTTTTGTCAGCTTGGGTAACAGTAGTATCTGTATTTTGTTGTCCATCAAAAGCTATCGATTCTGCGTTCGGAGTAGAGCAATCAACTGAAAGATCATATACAACGTGGGAGGTTGGAACTCCGGGTATAATAGGCAAGTCTTCTGGTATTGCAGATGTAGGCTCCAACGTTGTAGTGATATGTTCTTTATTTTTAGGAGAGCAGCTGTCTAAACCATCATTAGATATGGGTTTCGGGGATTTTGATGATGACTCTTTTGGCGTAGACGAGTTTTTAATTGTTTTTCTAGCTGTTATAATAGACGATGGTGTGATTGGCTTGCTAGTCGAGCTTGGTGATTTACAAATGCACAACTTGCACTTCCAACTTTGTCTCTTTCTTCGGTCCATTAAGTTAAACACTGTTTCCGGGTACCCATCACAGTCAAGATGGAAAGTAAATTTACACCCTGAGCATACTGCACTGCTCCTTGTGCTTACTGGTTGCTGGCATTTATGACAATTCTGCGCAACCTTGCGGCTGTCATACTTGACACTAGGTTTTTTTGACATTTTGCCCTTGTTCATAGTCACACAATGCGGTTTATGCAGTTTGTGATAGTTTTTTCACTGTTATTGTCACCGAAAATGTCAATTTTTAATATAAAAAAAAAAAATGTCAACATAAATTATAAAAAAAAACACAAAAAGTTTATCAGCGAAAAGTTTATCAGATGTGGCGCCCGACCTGCGGTCCGCTTGTTGATAGTGTGAGTTCACCCCTCGGGCCTTCGGGTTCGCGTAGGGCAAGCCGTCGGGCCTGCGGCCCTGGTCTAAAAGACTGACAGAGTGAGTAGTTCGCGTAGGGCGAGCTGTTGGGTGCGGCTGATAGGCTAACAGCGTGAGTGGTTTACGTAGGGCAGGCCGTCGGGCCTGCGGCCCTCCGGCTGATAGAGTGACAGTGTGAGTGAATCGCGCAGGGCGAGCCGTCGGGCCTGCGGCTCTCCGGCTGATAGAGTGAGAGCGTGAGTGGTTCGCGTAGGGCGAGCCATCGGGCCTGCGGCCCACCAGCTGATAGAGTGATAGCGTGAGTGGATCGCGTAGGGCGAGCCATCGGTCCTGAGGCCCACCAGCTGATAGAGTGACAGCGTGAGTGGATCGCGTAGGGCTAGCCGTTGGGCCTGCGGCCCTCCAGCTGAAAGAGTGACAGCGTGAGTGGATCGCGTAGGGCGAGCCGTCGGGCCTGCGGCCCTCCGGCTGATAGAGTGACAGCGTGATTGGCTTGCGTAGGGCGAGCCATCGGGCCTGCGGCCCTCCAGCTGATAGACTGACACCGTGAGTGGATCGCGTAGGGCGAGCCGTCGGGCCTGCGGCCCTCCAGCTGATAGAGTGACACCGTGAGTAGAACGCGTAGGGCAAGCCGTCGGGCCTGCGGCCCTCCAGCTGGTAGACTGACAGCGTGAGTGGATCGCGTAGGGCTAGCCGTCGGGCCTGCGGCCCTCCAGCTGATAGAGTGACAGCGTGAGTGGATCGCGAAGGGCGAGCCGTCGGGCCTGCGGCCCTCCAGCTGATAGAGTGACACCGTGAGTGGACTGCGTAGGGCGAGTCCTCGGGCCTGCGGCCCTCCGGTTGATAGAGTGACAGCGTGAGTGGTTCGCGTAGGGCAAGCCGTCGGGCCTGCGGCCCTCCAGCTGATAGAGTGACAGCGTGAGTGGTTCGCGTAGGGCGAGCCGTCGGGCCTGCGGCCCTCCAGCTGATAGACTGACACCGTGAGTGGATCGTGTAGAGCGAGCCGTCGGGCCTGTGGCCCTCCAGCTAATAGATGATTTTATAGTCTCGAAATTCGATTTGTATAATGTGATTAATGTGTACAATATAAAAATTTCAACCAAATTGATTGATATATTCCTTATTGTCAGATCTCTGTTATCTAAGGTATTGTATGAATAACACATCCATTTGAGACACTTCGGGCATTCTATCTGACATTTTTTTAGTGTCGAATTTCTAAAAATATCTATTCAGCAGGGATTCCCCTCTCGTTACACATAAAATAATGTCCATTACGTTTACATAATTATGTGTCGTGATTAAAGCGCTAGAGTTAAACGCTAGCATGCATAATTGTATTGCATATTACAAACAACATCTTTGATCTAGAATAAGTAGGTATAGTATCGGAAATTAACTTAACAATTGCACTAAAAAGTTGAAAATAAAATAAGTAAAAAAGTTTTAAGTTAAACGGTTTTTATTGCACCAAAAACTAGAAAATAAAAATTTGTCGTAACTAACCGTAGATGCTACTTTCTGTAGATTAGTCACGTGAAACTATTATCACTGTAGTCTTCCCAAGTCGGATGCTGAAAGCCACGTTTAGCCTCTATGTCAGTGGATTAAGCGTTAATCCGAAACTTTCACCAAACTGAAATAAAAACGTGGGGCGTTATTATAAAGAAACATACAAGTTCAAAATATGCAATTGTAGCTTTAATTTTACTATTGATCATCTATCTGTTCCAACACTTCTACAGAGGTAAAATAACTTTTATCAAGGCCAGAACAAAACTTATTTTATTACACTATTGCTGTCTTGATTTCTATGTTTGTTCTTATATAACTATAGTGACTTAATCACAATTGCGTAAGCCCCACGTTTTTATTTCAGTTTGGTAAAAGTTTCGGATTAACGCTTAATCCACTGACATAGAGGCTAAACGTGGCTTTCAGCATCCGACTTGGGAAGACTACAGTGATAATAGTTTCACGTGACTAATCTACAGAAAGTAGCATCTACGGTTAGTTACGACAAATTTTTATTTTCTAGTTTTTGGTGCAATAAAAACCGTTTAACTTAAAACTTTTTTACTTATTTTATTTTTAAAGCTGCGACTTATTCCATGGAACTGACACATAGCAATTCAGTTTAGGTCCTAAACTGAATCTCATTAGTAGATCCTGGCAGCCCTGATGATAATAAATACTATGAAAATGTAACTTGTTTCACGGAAATATATTACACTTTTATTACTCTTCTCCGTCAGGTGTCGACGTAATATTGAATACCTCGTAACCATTCCAAATCCAAAAGGCCATACAAACAAATCGACCTCCATTCGAACCTAGACCTTCGCGTTTAAAAGTGAAGGTAACTTATCCAAGCGTGTAATCTTTTATTAAACCTAGCACTGATAATACAGCCCTCATATATATGTATACATATTTCGCCTTGTTACAAGGGAATAAGGTTGAATTCTGATTACATATTATTGTCATTATTTTGGATCTTCTCTCTGGATAGTTGTTAACCACTAATCCATTAGTAGCAGCTGGTTTTTCTGTAAACAAATTTGTCTTCAGTGTTGCTTCTATATTTTGAAATATTGAAACATTATCCATGAGAGTGATAGAGGAATAACTTGTGTAGTTATAGTACATTACGATATAAGTGCGAAAAACATGAAATCCGAAACGAGTGGCGATGTTTTAAAACACTCCCTGTTTTAAATCGACACGAGTTACGAATTTCCTTTTTGCACATGTCTCGTACGACGTTTTTTAGTACATATTGCCCTTCAAAGATTTGGACCTGACGTAACATGAGCCACTTCTCGCACTAGCGCGTAAAAAAGGCACCATTTGTTCTAAAAAAGATTTTATGTTGTAGTTAGCTTAAAAAATAAATATAATACGAAAATTTTCTGCAAATCAGCCGTGTATAAGTTTTGATTCTGCTTACTGCAGTGACATTATGAGGATTTGTTTTTTTTTTTTTTTTTTATGTTGGCACAACAAAGTGGCTCCACTCCACCTGATCGTAAGTGAAAAGTAGAGCCCAAATCGCGGCGGCAACGAACAGGAGACAAACAGTAACCTGTTAGTTGCCACCGCCTTGCTGGCGGCTGGTGCCACCGGCTTGTGTAAGATTTTTTCATTATAATTGTTTTGTGAAAACTAAGCGGATAATATTTCTGTAAAATACATAAATAAAGATTCCTCTTATCGCGTTCTGAATCCAAGATCTTAAGATTTTTGACATATTTTTTTATATAAGTAGGTACTTATGGAATATTTTGGAATAGTTTGTGAAATTAGAAAAGCATTATCTTTAATTATTTAGAATTAAACTGTACCGAATCCGACATTTAGTGAACCTTCATAACTTAGAAAGTCATAAGAACAAAGGATTTAAAGTAACTAGATCAAGTTCATAACAAAATTAATATCGTTAAAGAACAACAATACAGGAAGAGGCTATTTAAACTTGGAACAGACTGACATAGTGAAGATACTACACGTATGAGACTGGATGTGATATCAAATGTTAATAGATACCAGTGAATACGTACGTACACATATTATTATCATTTAGGTGAATCAACTTTTTTCCATCTGGTATTACCATGGTTACGGTCGCCTGAGTCACGCTGGTTTTATACATAATTATGATACGTAACACTTTGAGCCCGGGGAAATCCCGAGGGGAGTTCTCTTTGGGAGGTTCATTTTCGCTACAAAGCGAGAAAATCACGGGATCGACTCGTCCGCAATGAAAATGTTAAATTAAATATAAAATGCATAAATTAAATAGCGTATTTATGCATACAACCAGCATGTCTCAGGCGACCGTAACCATGGCAATAACAGACAGAAAAAAGTTGATTCACCCATTTAAACTTTCACCACTACCATAAATAATTATTTTAAAGAAATAAGAGCCGTGTGTCGGTTAAATGATTATTTCACGTGAATATACGTTATATGTTATCCTGCGAAAAACAGCGAGTCGCGTTTAGAAAGCTCTACATTATAGGTGATTTTTTTAAGCGTTCTTGATTTTTGTCTCTACAAATCAATCTAACAAGAATTTAAAGACATTTTTATTCAACGATAAATTCAGGGACATGGTAATACGAGTACAAGCCAATTTCAAAAACCATTCCATCTTTCCTAAAATATTTAGAATTATTTTTCAAATCAGCATGTCATAAAAATCTACTTGGCCCGTATTCATTGATCGAGAGTGTATATTATTAATTTTCATCACACTAGCTATCTAAGCGCGCCATTGCTTGCATGCATAGCGGGAGTAATAGAAAAGTAAAATTGCCTAGGAAGTAATAAAAATGTCAATAGGTACGTCATTTAATAATCTTGTGGCTTAAAACTTTATTTTATTGTCGGCAAGTGTGATGAAAAACATCGTATGCATCACGGTCGGTAAGCGGAATACTAACTCGAGCCTTTAACTTCTAAAACTCTGGTTAGTAATACCGTACTTACCACCCTTAAAAAAATCTTGCTTTTTACCGCTTCCAGGTTAAAATCCATTTCACGTATAGCTCCACGCGCGCCGGACGTACCCTAATGCGCAATTTCCTCTTTATTTCGTCCAATCAGAACTTTTGAATGAAACTGGATAAATAGGACGTAATAAGTGCATTGCGATCCGCTGTGAGTTTCAAACCGTTTACAAACTTGGAAAAGTTTCAAAATTGCGCTCTGTTCTACTGTAGATGTCAGACCGTATAGAACATAGAGAATTTTCGTCATATTATCAGCCTCCGTAGCCTAGTTGGTAGTGACCCTGCCTACGAAGCTGGAGGTTCCGGGTTCGAACCCCGGCGAGGGCATTATTTGTGTATTTATTTATTACAAATATTTGTTCCTTGGCCATGGCTATCTATGTATTTAAGTACCTATCCATTATACATATCGTCGCCTGGTACCAACATCACAAGCTTTTGAGCTTACCGTGGGACTGGGTCGATTTGTGTAAGATGTCTCACATTATTTATTATTATTTAATTTAATTCGGTTATTCTAGGATTCAGGATCACGAGCTCTTTCGATTCTAATAGGAGAAAAAAAATGTCCCAAAATGTTTTTTTCCATATGTTTCACGATGTGTCAAAGTCAGCCATATTTTGTTTACCTTTTTTTACTTTCAGCTGAAAAATGTATATACATACAGAGCCACGACCAAGGAACAAAATATTTGTGATAAATAAATACAATACAAATAACACCCTCGGCGGGATTCGAACCCGGAACCTCCAGCTTCGTAGGCAGGGTCACTACCAACTAGGCTACGGAGGCTGACATTTCTACAATACAAATATAATAGTCAAAAGCAAATGCTGTGTAATTAAGTGTATCGAAGGGTCACTAAAGTTCTCAACTTGGATTTATGGAAATACTTGAGAAACTTCTGAACCCTACTCATGTGATTAATATTTGTCGTAATGAACAACCGTCTTTTGATTTGACGTATTCAATTTACATTTGTACACGATTAAAGCATTGCCAGTATAAGGAACTGCCGTGTGTTATTAACTGGGACCAAAATAGAGCCAAAATGGCAAAAAACAGAACCTTTATATTTTCGCCATGTCCGTCTGTCCGTCTGTCCGCAGCATAGCTCAGCATAGCTCAAATTTTTTATCAGGTACCTCCCCAACCTGAAGAAGTGGGGATGATTTTTTTTATTTGCTGTTAGCCTATAGTGTGGAGTATCATTGAATAGGTCTCATAAAAAGAATAAGGTTCTCAAAAGAAAGTTTTTTTCTAAAGTCAATATTTTCGGAGCAAAATTGCTCTAGAAGAAAAAAAATGCGCCCCACCTCTAATTTTTGATCCGTAAGTCCAAAAAATATGAAAAAATCATGAATACTGGGCTTGTAGAATACTTTAAAATGAAACTATTTCGAACATAATCAGCCCAGCAGTTTTTGAATAACTACGGAACTCTACACTGAGCGTGGCCCGACATGCTCTTGGCCGGTTTTTTTATAATTGGAACAGGATACTGAACAATGGTTATTCTCCATTTAAGGACAAAACAGAGAACAATCATTGAAATTTCACTATGTATCTTCATCATCATCATCATTATTAAGAGGACCCGCTGCAGCACTCTCCATTCAAGCCTATTTTGGGCTCTTGTCTTCACTTGCTGGTATAAATAAATACATATAAATATTTTTGGACATCTTTACACAAATCGACCTAGTCCCACGGTAAGCTCAATTAAGGCTTGTGATATGGGTACCAGGCGACGATATATATAATAGATATATACATAATATAGATACTTAAATACATAGACAGCCATGACCAAGGAACATATATTTATATTCCTTTTTAGTTATATCTGACTACAGGACCTTTCTTTTATCTGCGTCATACTCGTATATGGCACTCTGGGTCTTCCTCTACCTCTTTTTCCCTCGATTTTTCCTTCTAGGATGGTTAAATATGTATCTTACAGACAATAAATTAGCAAAAGCTATCCCAAAGCACCGTAACCTAATTCTTGGTTGCTAACAAGCCCTTGTCACTCGCGGCTTCCTGCATTAGCAGTTGTCAAAGGTGATGAGCTTTTAGCGTGAAAGCCTTCTGGCAAAGCTTTTTGCATAGGTAAGGTTTAAGTGAACTAAGTCTCGAGGCCATGTAATGCATTTTAAGGGATTCGTTGATAAAATTGTAACGATAAAATCCTTAATCAGATACAATGCCGGCCATGAGCATGTCGGGACATGCTCAGTGTAGGGTTGCGTAGTTATTCAAAAAAGGGTGAGCCGATTTGCTTTCTGAGTAATTTTATTTTAAAGTGTTCTATATTTATACAACGTGTTACACTCAAATCTAAAATAGCAACACACCTACAAAAACAACTGATCAAGACCTATATCTGGAGCATTGCCTTATATGGCTGTGAAACCTGGACTCTCACTCAATTAGACCGCGAAAAATTAGAAGCATTTGAAATGTGGTGCTGGAGGCGTATGAAAAATATTAGCTGGACAGAAAAAAAAACAAACGAGGTAGTGCTTAATTTAGTCCATGAAAAAAGAGCTATCTTAGCAACAATTGAAAACCGAAGAGGGAGAATTTTTGGCCACTTTGTACGACATGACAATTTCATCAAAAATCTAATAGAAGGGCAGATAGAAGCAAGGAGGGGAAGGGGAAGGCCGCGAAGGGCGTATGTAGACCAACTGAAGGAAAAGGCACAGGTCAGGTCGTACAAGGAGGTAAAGGAATTGACGAACGACAGATAGAGATGGCGATTACTCCACCGACAAGGGCACAGCCCTTAAATAGGATGATGATGATGTGTTACACGAGCCACAGAAAACCTTGAAAGGGGTGATTTGGTAGGTTATACTGAACAACTTTTACTATGGAGCTAACCCAGAAATCACAAAAAAATGTTGGCTCT
>JALPQI010003606.1:0-83001 GCA_025490895.1 Thaumatotibia leucotreta | reverse complement strand
GTGCGGGCTTCCCCGGAATTGTACTAGTTTGGAAGCCGGGGGCTATTTCAAAAAAGGGTTTTACTCGAACACTTTTGGGGACACTTCGGAGGGAAGCGGGATAACACCTCATTGAATTTAAGTATTTTCCGATATTATTGCGTAGGTACAAAGTAAAGTCCATGGAGAAAATGTGATTTATATGCAATTGTCCGTACAAAATAATTCGGTCAATAATATAATACAACACACTCTAATGAGTAAGGTCCGAATTAAGTCCTTAAAATAACCCTATAACTATTGTCTTAAATTTAATTTACCTACGCATTTGATTTACCTACACACATATATCTCGCTATTCTCGCTGTAGGTATGAATGCACTCCGGTTCAGTAAAATTGAAAAACATGCATTGTCGTTTGTTTTTGCATCCAAAACAAGCGACAACGTAACATGTCCAATACTATGCATTTTAATTATGTTTTTAGTGCTTGTCTATGTGCTGTCTATTTGAATTTATCAATTATACTCGTAACTTTATAGTACTGATTAAAAATAATGTTTTAACCGTTAAATTAATAAGCTTCATTTAATTTTATAGCCCAATAAACTTTAATATTTAAGCTACACGGCCCTGATTTAATATAATCTAGGCATTTAAGTACCTTTAATTGCGCTGGCGAGGCAGGATACTGAAATACATGAATCATACTCATAGGTCGTCATAAAGTTGTAATAAAATTACCGGTTTATGAGACGAGGCAGTCTTAAAGAGCTCAATTGAACTGAAGTTTATTACTCTATATTGAAGCAATTTAATGGCAGTTAAAGCGTATTATGAAAAAAAAATATGCAGGAATGTATTTCTCTGTCGAAAGGGAAGCTTAATACTTTAGCCTGCTAGCGTTCACAGCAAGTTACGTTTGTTAATGGAGAACTATAAATTATTAAATCAAAGTATAGTTCCAAAAGCGGTTATAACTTTGCACTATATTTTATTATGACGCTTGTGGCGTGTACGTGTGGACCGCCCGCCGAGCGACGCGCAATTTAGTTTCATGCCTGTAAATTGTTATTTACCCGTACGCGGGTTTTGTTTTATTTGCGGCGCCCATTATCCCCGTATGATTAGAATCTATGTGAAGCACATTTACTGTATTTACCTTGTAAATACACCTCGTACATAACGAGTATTATGCACATACGTTGGAATAGATAATTCATGTTTAAGCGTTTCATAATTGGACAAAAAGGTTTAATTCAATTACAAGGTGCCCACGAGGAAGGGGAAGGATTTTAGCCTCGTAGTTCGGAGTTTAAAAGTAGCAAAAAATTTTTGTAGGTCACAAGAAGAACAACGCCAAAAGAAATGTTTTTTTGTGTGTCCTTGGATAATTCTCCACATAACGAATAAAATAAATATTATTTGTAATATCTTTTAATTTTTTTTATAAATCTAATAATTTAATTGCTAAATTAGATAATAAAATGAAAATAAACACAACAATACATAATAAAGTATCTCATGAATATGCACATCAGCACATTCATCACACATGAGCACTTCACAATCTACGTTTTGCATAATTGATTACGAGGGCAGCTACCCTAGGGCTATAGCCAAGATGACGATCCTTAATCATAATAATAATAATAAATTTATTTAATTCGTGTACCTAATACCTAAAGTAAAGGTCACTTGTCTTTACGGTCACATAGCTATAAGGTATTCCCAAATACACAATATTTACATTGTCATTTGAGCAATTGTGCGTTACCAATTTTTTTTTACGCAAACTAGAATTAGAGGCAGTAAGAATTCTTTGTCACCACCCTAATTCTTCGCGCGGGTGTCGCAAGAGCCGACTAAGGGATTGAAATGTCACTGATACATTTTTAATAGAGTATTGATGATGGGTGTCATCAATGTCATTATACTGGACACATTACTGCGCCAATCCGCTTGCCGAGCGTGACGATTATGGGCATTTACCTCCTAATACGCATTGTGAGTAGGAGAGGCCTACGTCCAGCAGAGGACTGAGATACGGATGATGTGTTTTTTTATTTCGTGTTACTAATTTATCGACATTCAACAGGGCAACAGACGCTGATGCTGGCGCGAACGCGGCTATCCGCTACGCCATTATCGGTGGCAATACGCAAATGCAGTTCTCTATCGACAGTCTAAGCGGAGACGTGTCTCTGGTGAAACCCTTGGACTATGAGCAGCTTAGGAACTATCGGCTGGTGATCAGGGCGCAAGGTGCGTAAATTTGTGCATTACGGCGACACGTACATATATGATTTGTTAAATACACGTCCGAATACGAAATTCGGAAGTTTTTATATTTTGTGATTACATCGTAATATTGTCCTATTGTATGGCTAGGATGCTACAAAAGCGGTGCCTAATTACTAACTAAATTGTTAATATGTTTTGTACTGTATTCTGGCCATTTCCGCAACTCGACATCAAACGTGCCTATTTCCCGTGGTCCCCAACGCTGGCCCAATAATTGTTGAGAACTTCACATACACCCTTGAATTTCTTCGCAGATGTATGCAATTTTCCTCATGATATTGCTTCACTGTAAAGCACTTGTGAATATCAATTGATAATAATAACATGGTACATAAGTTTTTGAAGAACTAATTGGTACGAGCCGGGGATTGATCGCACAACCGCTGCGTAGTTTTCGTTTTACCGCTCGACCACTCGGTGAATATTCAGCGTTTTTACGGCGTTTTTATTTCGTCATTGTCGTCTCTGTAAGTCTTGTAGAAGAGATGAACTAAGGGGTATTATTTAAATGTAATCGTAATTCAGTGCCAATACCAAGTCTAGCACAATGTTACTCAATACTCAATCTTTATTGCACTTATAATGTGGTTTACAAGGTGTTACACAGTAAGTTACAGAGACATTATGACCCTGTTGGGCACGGCAATTTTTTTGTCGACAGAGGGAGGCTTATAATTAAAGTAAATTGGTATTCCTGATATCTACGGCACAATTTAAGCGGCTACTAATTATATATTGGAACTATGTTATTGTTATTACATTTTTTGTTATGTATGTATTTTTTGTGTTTATAATGATTTTAAGTTATAGTTTTAGGTTGGTGTATAATTTTATTGTTGTACTATTATGTAATCTAATATTAAATATGTTGTTGTGACCTCTCCTTCCGTTTCGGTAATAATCGCGGGACAAAAATGACGAATCCGAGCGGTTGAAACGCTCCTCGGAGTCACCCACCAGCGATTCTATTGTATATATCTTTTTGTTTCAGACGGAGGTAGTCCTTCCCGCTCCAACACGACGCAACTGCTCGTCAACGTTAAAGACGTAAACGACAACTCGCCTCGGTTCTACACATCGCTCTTCCAAGAGTCTGTCAGCGAAAACGTTCCCTCCGGCTACAGCATCGTTAGAGTGAGTAACTTTACTGCTGGAAACTTAAGAAACGTCCTAGTTTTGAGGCTTGTTAAGGAGTCTTCTATGTGATTTTAGATTGTTTTATTTTTAGATAGATACTGATACTGTTTATTTACCATCACGTACATGGATTGTTGAGTCATTGCATTTATACATTCTGACTATTAGAAACTTATAGGGGGATCACCAATTATCAGTATCCCCATAGGGGAGGGGGGTCAACGGACAAATCACGTATAATTTTTTGTTACACTCGAATCTGCTTAACAGCATTATAACCAGTATTTTTTTTTTATAAAACACTTTTTAAATACTAAGTTTTAAAACTTCGCGAACATTTACTTAGTTGCAAAAAGTACGTAAATTCAAGTGTTTATTAAACTACTTAAATTGGCAAAAAATTACACGTCATATTGGCTAGAGGGAGGGGGGGTCCAGAAAATATCACCAAATATCACCATGGGGGATGGGGGGTCTAAAACAGGCCAAAATCGTATGACGTGATTAATGGACAAGCCCAAATTATAGTGATAATATTATGATCATTATGCTATATAAATGATAAAGATAAGTACATATGTACTTATGTACCTACTTAGGATATGTAAGTTAATCAAATTAAGTACCTATGTGATTCCATTATCCGACTTAATTTAGAAAATAAATAATTATTATCGTGAATTACTTTCTACCTAATATGATATGAAGCCTGCGCCACACAAACTTTTAAGTAAGAAATAAATAATAATGTGTCGTCTCTGGTCACTTGTCACTCTCAATTATGTCACAACAGAAACTATGGCGCTAAAATAGAAAGACTCCGCCTTAACAAGGAAGTATTTATTTCCGTGAGCTTAAATCCACTTCATCCGACATATAAAATGTTTGCGTAGAAAATATCTATTTTTCTTCATGACAACGACCAAGTGACGTTACACGAGCACTTAGTGGTCCATTAAAAATACTTATCGTACTATTTATATTTCAATAGTCAGGAAAAAGTATTTTAGTAAATAATTTACATAGTTATTTGTCATTCATAATGTCTTGTTCGATTCCTTGTACCGAACGATTTGCAGTTCATTGCACATTCGAACTGGCCATCACGATTGATGGACGCCATTTGCAACACCGATTTCATTAAAAAGAATATAAAAACAAATGAAGGCGGGAAATCAATTTAAAAGTCGAATGGAGGGAAATTAATTACAAGTGTTGAAATTAAATGTCCTCGTAGCGTAATTTGATTTGTCAAATTGTATGTTTCTACTGGCGATCGAGCATTTTGTAATATTGAAATGTAAATGCCAATATGCTATTAATCGATATAATTATTATTTATTTGTGTTACAATTAAATGTAATATTGAATTTGGTATACATCAGTTCCCATTGAAATTATGTGTGATGGATTATGTGGATTGAATTTGTCGATGGTAGTTTGTAGGTAGGTATGTAAACTGTAGTATAATTATGTATAAAACATAGAATTTAATTACGAGGACAATATTGGGTAAATGCACGTGTTACGTCCTATTCTAAATATTTATGTCCACATAAGACATGAAGAAATGAAGAATGGGTCTCATAAGAAGGCTCAAAGTCACCCAAAGAGCAATGGAGAGGGCTATGCTAGGAGTCTCTCTGCGTGATCGGATTAAAAATGAGACCATCCGCAGCAGAACCAAAGTAACCGAAATAGCTCTCCGAATCGCTAAACTGAAGTGGCAGTGGGCGGGGCACATTGCGCGTAGAACCGATGGCCGTTGGGGCGGGAAGGTTCTTGAGTGGCGGCCACATACCGGAAGACGTAGCGTGGGTAGGCCCCCCACAAGGTGGACCGATGACCTGGTGAAGGTCGCGGGAGTCCGCTGGATGCGGGTGGCGCAGGACCGGTCATTGTGGCAATCTTTGGGGGAGGCCTATGTTCAGCAGTGGACGTCTTTCGGCTGATGTGATGATGATGATGTCCACATTCGTAATTATGTATTTGGCTACCAAACGCTTGTACGCGTGAAAACTGGTTATTTTATGAGGGAATACGCAATAAAGTTGCTATGGTACTTCATTACAGTAAATTATTCCAGGTACAAGCATACGATGCAGACGAAGGTGTCAATTCTGAACTGACGTACACATTGGTCGACAAAGAGTTCGGGCGCGCCGAGATACCTATCACCATAGACCCGCGTTCTGGTTGGGTGTACACCAACGGGTTATTGGACAGAGAAGTGCAATCCAAATATCAGTTGCAAGTAAGTGACATTGTGTAAAATCGTATTTAGGTATCTTATAAATAATTAGGTACTTACAATTAATTCCATGTGTATACACATCGCAGTGTCGTGAAAATCAATTGTAAATGTCTATAAGATAGATAGATAGATAGATAAATCTTTATTCATTATAACGATATAATAAGATTTGTTCATGCATCGACCGTAGGTAGATTATCTGCAATCCCTTATTACGAAATGTTAGACTTTTTTCTAATATAAACGCTTACGATTAACACATCATATATGATTGAAAAAAAAACTTTGAAAGGACTATGCGTCAAAAGGGACTAAAATCCAACAGAGCTGGGAGTAGTGTCATTACCATTACTGCTTTTGTACTTTATTTCATTATATGAGTGCAAAGTTGAATTCCATTGCATAATTCTTATATAGGTAAGTAAGGCGTTATGCGGGAACTCTCTAAGTAATTCACTGTTCCTCTTATATCGTCATTACTCTGACTAAAATGTAAATACCTATTTAATGTTTTGTCCTGTCATACTTGTTATATTTGCCACAAATAAATTATTTGTATTTATTGACACAACTTTCAACTCTGTTGGTTTTGTTCCAATTGGTCCTTTCCATGTTCCTTTCTCACATATTTATTTTTTCAGGTAACGGCAACTGATGGCGGCACTCCTCCGCGTTCCGCCACCGCGTCAGTTGTAGTAGTAGTGCAAGATGTGAACGACAACGACCCGGTGTTCTCTCCCGCGCAATACGATGTGCAACTAGCGGAGGACGAGCCGCCGGGCACGCCGGTTGTGACCGTCACTGCCACTGATGCCGATGAGGACAATAGGTGAGACAAATCTGTTCGACTCCGTGTTAGTAGTTAAGGATGTGACCGACAACGAGCCAGTGTTCTTTCCCGCGCAATACGATATCGAACTGGCAGTCGACGAGCCGCCGGGCACGCCGGTCGTGACCGTCACTGCCACTGATGCCGATGAGGACAATAGGTGAGACAAATCTGTTCGACTCCGTGTTAGTAGTTAAGGATGTGACCGACAACGACCCAGTGTTCTTTCCCGCGCAATACGATATCGAACTGGCGGAGAATGAGCCGCCGGGCACGCCGGTCGTGACCGTCACTGCCACTGATGCCGATGAGGACAATAGGTGAGACAAATCTGTTCGACTCCGTGTTAGTAGTTAATGCAGTGACCGATAACAACCCAGTGTTCGCTCTCGCGCGATTTGACGTCCAACTAGCGGAGGACGAGGCACCGGGCACTCCGGTCGTGACCGTCACTGCCACTGATGCCGATGAGGACAATAGGTGAGACAAATCTGTTCGACTCCGTGTTCGTAGTTAAGGATGTGACCGACAACGACCCAGTGTTCTTTCCCGCGCAATACGATATCGAACTGGTGGAGAATGAGCCGCCGGGCACGCCGGTCGTGACCGTCACTGCCACTGATGCCGATGAGGACAATAGGTGAGACAAATCTGTTCGATTCCGTGTTAGTAGTTAAGGATGTGACTGACAACGACCCAGTGTTCTCTCCCGCGCAATACGACGTGCAACTTGCGGAGGACGAGCCGCCGGGCACGCCGGTCGTGACCGTCACTGCCACTGATGCCGATGAGGACAATAGGTGAGACAAATCTGTTCGACTCCGTGTTAGTAGTTAAGGATGTGACCGACAACGAGCCAGTGTTCTTTCCCGCGCATTACGATATCGAACTGGCGGAGAATGAGCCGCCGGGCACGCCGGTCGTCACCGTCACTGCCACTGATGCTGATGAGGACAATAGGTAAGATATAAGTCTGTTCGATCCCGTGTTAGTGGTTAAGGATGTGACCGACAACGACCCGTTGGTCTCTCCCGCGCAATACGACGTACAACTAGCGGAGGACGAGCCGCCGGGCACGCCGGTCGTGACCGTCACTGCCACTGATGTGGATGAGGACAATAGGTGACAAGTCGAAAGGTTTACTACCATGTCAGTGGTACTGCAAGACGTAAACAACAATTAGTAGAATGACGCAGCTTTCACTCCGGTATATTTAGTACGATGCCAACAGATAATACCTTAAATATCCATAACAATACAAGACAAATTCCTTGAAATTAATGCTCGATAATCCTTATTCAATCCGACAATGTTATTGTTACTATCTTAATTCGAATATAATTGTAATGAGCAAATGAGTAGTTGATTTGATACACGAAAAATTGATTATGTGTGACAGGCGCATTTTCGTGAAACTAAATCAATTTGTCCATTTTAAACATTCACAATATGTACTATGATTCTATTTAGAGCATACACTTGCGAGCTCGAATACCTTTGTTTGACGGTGATTGTTTGCGATGAATTCAGCAAAACAAAATTTAGTTTCCAAAATTGATGTATTAAAGGTTTAACATAGGTAATTTGCAGTGTAAGTATGCGTGCGTCTTGTGTCGCGCTCTAAGATGATCTGTTTCTGCGGGGTGAGGTGGGCACCGGCGGGCGCGGTGGAGGTGGTGATGAAGACCAGTTCCAGTGACGTCATCGTGCAGCTACTTGGTGCGCGTACATGCTCCCCCGGTTGAAAGACTCTTTCAAATACTGGAGAATGATGTAGACGTTTGACGCCAGCACGACGGTTCTTCTTAGCTTAGATATCTGGCGATGTCGGGAGGAGACAAATTCTGTTAAACGCTCTTCTCATTGTTCCCTTCGTAGTAAGAATATCGGCGACTCTGTTGACTCCATCTGGTCCAGGTATTAGTCGACTGATGCGGCCGAGACGCCATCGCAGTGGGGGTAAATTGTCTTCTTTAAGGACGACCATGTCTCCAACGGATAAGTCGCTCTGTCTGGTTTGCCATTTCGTTCGCTGTTGAAGCTCTGCGATGAACTCCTTACGCCAACGCTCCCAAAAATGTTGCCTCAGCTGCTCAATATTCTCGTAACGGTTGGGCCTTTTGGTAGTGACAGGCAGAGATGGTACAGACATCAGAGGTCGCCCAATAAGGAAGTGTCCTGGGGTCAGGGGATATAAATCATGACGAGAGAGGAGATAGCGGACGCGAATTAAGGATAGCTTCTATTTGTGTAAAGAGCGTCGCCAGTTCCTCAAACGTCAATGAAGCATTGCTTGCTATGCGTTTTAAATGAGTTTTAGCCGATTTGATACCAGCCTCCCAAATGTCTCCAAAATGTGGTGCATATGCGGGGCTGAAGACAAATTTAATTTTTTCAGCGCTAGTGTACTCAGAGACAGACTGACGGCTGGCTTTAATAACCCTACCTAACTCATTCTTTGCACCTACAAAATTTGTGCCATTATCGCAATAAATGACTTGTGGTTTACCTCGTCGAGATACAAATCTACGCAAGCAAAGAAGAAATGCATCTGTAGACATTGAGCTGACTGTCTCTAAGTGTAAAGCCTTTGTTTGCAGACAAACAAACAGAGCAAGAAAACATTTGGTAATAGTACTGCCTCGACCTTTTCTACTAGCTATTAGAAAAGGTCCTGCAAAATCGACTCCACAAGTCTCAAAGGCAAAACTGGAAGTCACCCTAACAGCCGGTAAGGTGCCCATTATCGGTTTGATTACCTGTCCACGCATGCGTGTACAAGTAATACAGTTTCGCGTTACGTTACGAGCTAAGGTTCTACCACCGATGGGCCAAAATTCTTCGCGCACTGCAGCCAAGAGTAACTGTGGACCTGCATGAAGCAATCGTATGTGCTCATTTCTCATAAGCAACTTACAAAAGTGATGTTTACCGTCCAGTAAGATAGGGTGCTTTTTATCAAAGTTAAAATTCGAATTTTGTAATCTACCACCTACTCTTAGAATTCCTAAAAAATCTATGAATGGATCCAACGATAATAGCCTTGACTTGTGGTGTAATGATTTATTTTTTGAAATTAATTGAATGTCGTTTGCAAATGATTCCAATTGAGATTGTTTAGCCAATACCAGTAAGGATTCGTGCAATACCTCAGCAGTTAGAGTTTCATTACTGGCGGATAACTTTTTACGACAGTTATTTATAAATCGCAATACATAAGCCACAATTCTTTTTAACTTATTAAATTGTGAAAATCTCTCAAAATCAATAATTGAACCGCTGCTAGTCTCAACATCGGATTCTGTGCATACAAATACTTTTAGTTCGGGTAAATTATTTATCAGCAAAGACTTTTGACTAGGCCAATCACTTTCTTCCTTGAGTAGAAAGGAAGGACCTCGCCACCACATGTCAGAATCCTGAAGATTTTGTGGATCAACTCCCCTGGATGCTAGATCTGCAGGATTCTGATCTGTGGGCACATGTAACCAAGTAAAACCTTCAGAAAGCTCACATATTTCGTTTACCCGGTTAGAAACAAAACTTTTTAAGTTCCGTGATTGCGTTTTTAACCACCCTAACACAATTGTAGAATCTGTCCACATTGTTTTGCTACGAATATTACAAGGCAGGGCTTCCACAACCTTTTTAAACAGTCGTGCCCCCAGCAAGGCTCCACACAATTCTAAGCGTGGTATTGTTAGTGCCTTTAACGGCGCCACTCGAGCCTTGGCACATAACAGTTGTACACTTACCTGCCCAAATCGATTTACAGCTCGTAAGTATACTGTGGCCCCGTATGCGTGCTGAGCGGCATCCACAAAACAATGAAGATCAATTTCACAGTCAGTAAAATTTAAAGCATGTCTAGGTATTAGTACCGATGACAACTGAGATATGTTTCTAATAAACTCAGACCATTTACGAGCATCTTTGCTAGGGATCGGTTCATCCCAATCAAGTTTATTACTCCATAATTGTTGAAGAAATATTTTAGCTTTAATTATACTTGCAGACAATAAACCTAAAGGATCAAAAATTTTGCAAGTCATTGAGGTGACGGACCTCTTAGTAATAGCCTCCTCAATTTCTATGTTAGCCGCAAAGAAAAGCATGTCCGATGTTGGTGACCAGTTAAGTCCCAGGACGCTAGATTGTTTATTCCAGTCGCGAACCTCACCTACATCAGTCATATTTTCAAACAATTCAGGGCAGTTAGTGCGAAATTTTCGTAATGGAAAGCAAGCAGAGTTTAATGTTTCCGTGACACCGGTATAGATTTTTCTAAGTTCGTGCACACTATTTGCACCGGTGTTTAGATCATCCATGTAAAAATCACGCGTTATAACTTTAGCTATGACTTCATCATTGCATTCCTGAGCTAATTGCACGAGACATCTGGTAGCCAAAAATGGCGCGGATGCAGTACCATAAGTTACTGTATTTAGTTGCAACGTTCTAAGAGGTTTATCATCACTATCTCGCCATAGGATAAGTTGTAAGTGACGTTGAGATTTATCTACTTCTATCTGACGATACATTTTTTCTATGTCACCTGTTAAAACAAACTTGTGAATGCGAAACCGTAATAAAATGGAAAACAAATCGCTCTGGATTACCGGGCCCACCAGTTGGATATCATTTAAAGACTTCCCTGATGATGATTTCGCAGACGAGTCAAAGACTACTCTTAACTTAGTAGTTTCCCTTTGTTCGCGTAAAATTGAGTGGTGGGGGTGGTAATAACCGAAAGAAGGCCGAGCTATTTCAGTTAAATGTCCTAAATCTTCGTATTCTTTAATAAATTCAGTATACTTTTGTTTGACCTCCAAATTTTTATTCAACTTTTTCTCAAGATTTAAGAACCTACCTCTTGCACTATAAAATGATTCACCTAAGGAATCCTCAGGTAACTCCTTAAATGGCATTTTCACAGAATACCTACCGTTATCCAGCCTAGTAGTATTTTTTTATGAAGTGACTTTCACATAATTGCTCTTCTAAAGTATATGAGTTACTTTTAGTTGGCAATTCTTCGATTTCCCAAAACTTTTTCATACTCTCATGAATATCTAATTGAGTAAAATTACACAAAATATTATTTTGTGTCGAATTTTTCCCAAGCGGGCCAGACACCAGCCACCCTAGCTCAGAGTCGAGCAGTATAGGTTTGTTTCTACCTAACCGGATCCGTTGTATACCTACTATGTCCCAAAAAACATCTGCACCTACTAATAAATCAATCTGTGAAGGTTGATAAAACGAAGGATCCGCAAGTTGAATGTTTGATGGTATATTCAAAGTTTCAAAATCAATTTCATTGTCAGGCATGTTGCCTGTAACTTTAGGTACAACGAAAAAGGTTAACTCAACTGTAAATGAACTTGTGCGAGAACACAATTGAACTTGGCAATGCTCAGCGACATTAAAACCGATAGTATTCAGGCCAGACACGTTCACTGGATTTACACGATTAATCGATGAACCTAATTTATTTTTTAAATTCTTAGTTATGAATTATGAAGCAAGATTGACTTCCTACGTCTAAGAAAACCCGTGCCGTTTGACGTATATTAGTATGAGGATTTACTACATCGGCAATAGCCGTGCACAGTAATACTTCTTTAAGACGAGATACGGGCATCGCGACGACAGCGGCCGTCAACGATTGTTTCTGGAGTAAATTCTCAGTTTCCTTGTGTAGCAAACTGTTGTGTTTACCTTTACATAACCTACAACATCCCTTCAAGCGGCATCGGTTTGCATTATGCCCTTCACGAAGACAGTTAGCACATAATTTTAATTTATTTATTTCTGTTTGCCTGTCCTCCATACTCATATCTAAAAATGTAGGACATAAATAAACACGATGATCATTTTTACAGATACTACACTTAAATGCCTTATAAACTTCTGTACTAGTAGTTGCTAACGATTTTACAGACTGTTGCGGCTTGAAGTGAGGTTTATGTTCTGATTTTTCAAACCTGATACCTTGAGTAGTTTCCAGTACATCAGCACGATTGCGGAGAAAGGTATTAAATTCAGGTAAGGTCGGTAAACTGGAAAGGGTATTTTTGTACTCTTCCCACTTTCTATTAGTAGTCACGTCTAATTTAGATGACATCATAAATATCACCAAAACGTCCCATTGCTCCGTAGGTAAGTCCAAAGTACTAAGTGCTCTTAAATGTTTAGATACATGGTCTATAAGAAACCGTAAAGCCTTGTAAGATTCTCGCGAAATTGGTTCGACGTTGAACAATGCCTTCAGATGATTATTTATAAGTATATTTTTATTATTATACCTATCGCATAATAGGTCCCACGCAACTTTGTAATTCGCCGAGGTAAATTCGATCGATTTTATTATAACAGTAGCACTGCCCTCTAAAGCGGACCTTAAATAATGAAACTTGTTGATATCCGGTATAGATTCGTTTAAATTAATTAGCGAGTCGAACGTGTCCCTAAATTCCAACCATTTTAAATAGTTACCGTCGAAATTCGGAAGTTTAATGGTGGGTAGTTTAACCGCGTTAAATCCATGACAACTGCCCGATGCATTGGAAACTACGGAACCCTCGACTCTATTCTTATTTGGAGCTACTGATTCAGATATTTCCTCCGCTGTAGCTATCAGCGAATAAAATTGACTTTCCAAAAAATCTCTTTCTCGAAGTTGCTCGTCAACGTCCGTACTTAAAAGTTCAATTTGTGTTTGTAAATCGTCGAACGTAACAAATAATTCTTGAAATTTAGTTAATCTCAATGAAACCTCCTTTATTTGAGCACTAGTTAGCTCAGAAGGTCTAATTTGAGCCAAAGTCGTTAAATATTCTTTACATTTAGTTACGCGGCCTTTAATAGCACCACGTCTCTTTAAAAGATCCTTTAATTCAATTTCCGACATGTTAAACACACCAACGAAATAAAATACGGAACAAAGAATGAGCTAAATAAAGTAAAAATGTGCAGCCAAACCAGTTATCCAGCGTAGGTAGTTAGGTACTTAGGTGGCCGTCGTCAGCTGTTCCGTTCCACCGGCGCCTGCGCCACCCCCTTGCATCAGCTGATTCGCAAGCGCGTAGGTATTCGGCGTTGGTTGCTGAAATTATCAGCAATAAATCATTAAAACATTTATAAGACAAAGAAATTAATAATAATTTTGAAAGTGGGTAGAAAAATATAAAATCAAATTCTACGATTTTCTAGAATCTATAGGTACTAAACCGTTAATTTAAATGTTCAAAGATTTTCAGCCCAAGCAAGCCGTAACTTTAAATAAATTTAATAGAAGACAAAATATCGTTACGGTTCAGCAACGCGCATGTGCCACCTTTAGGATCACCGACTACGATAGCCGCTTACTATAATATATTAGGTATAGCAACCTATCTAGCAGCGTCCTAGTTTAAATATAAAAACACATAGACGTAATAAAATAGGTAATTAGGTATCAAAGCTGATTCACTAGTATTTAGGTATATAGCATTTATTTAATTATCAAATGCATCAAAGCTTATTAGCAACAATATTTCAAGTGCTTTATTTTTGCTAGTTATCGTGCTATTTTAAATTTAAAGTACGTATATAAGAGCGCGCATAGACAGCGTAGTTAAATCAATTTATTTTATTATATTTAAGTAACTAGTTATACTGAGCTCATAAGCATAGGAAGTACGCATAAAGCAAGATACCTCAATAGTTTGCTTGAGAACTAGCTAAGCTTTCACACAGTAAAAGAAACAAAGGATCTAGGAATTGAAAGTAAGAAAAATAGGAACGGATCACTTCCCTTAGGTTGACCTCTGGAATCGTAGCCGAAGTAGTCCAGCAGGCCCTGTAGCGAAGTCTTAGTTCTCCGTTGAAGTTCCGTTACTTGACCGTTGATTTTCAATTTTCCTTCTGCTTCTTATAACTTCGTAGAAGATTGTAAGTAGTAAGTCCGTCGGTCGCCACTTTGTTTGCGATGAATTCAGCAAAACAAAATTTAGTTTCCAAAATTGATGTATTAAAGGTTTAACATAGGTAATTTGCAGTGTAAGTATGCGTGCGTCTTGTGTTGCGCTCTAAGATGATCTGTTTCTGCGGGGTGAGGTGGGCACCGGCGGGCGCGGTGGAGGTGGTGATGAAGACCAGTTCCAGTGACGTCATCGTGCAGCTACTTGGTGCGCGTACAGTGATGTATAAATTATAAATATTGGATGTCATATACCAAAGAAAAAACGACCAAGATCACCAACGTCCGAGGTGGGGATCGGACCCACTTGCTCAGCTTTCGCGGCTGATGCCTGCACACCTCGGCCACTCGGGCTTAGCAACCACCAGTCAATTGGTGATGTTATATACTTAAAAAAATTTAACGTATTTCTGATCTCAATTTTTTGTCCACAGGCTACACTATGAAATTACAGGCGGCAACACCCGCGGGCGATTCTCCATAACCTCTCAAAACGGTCGTGGTCTCATTACCGTAGCTCAACCACTGGACTTTAAGCAAGAGAGGAGATACGTCCTCACCGTGACAGCTACGGACAATGGTGGCAGATCCGATACAGCCATGGTCCATATTAACATCACTGATGCTAACAACTACGCTCCTGTTTTTGAAAATGCACCGTATACTGCCTCGGTAAGTAGCGTTTTCTTCAATTACTCTTAGTGTTTTCTTACCTAGTTAGGTAGCCTAGTTTACCTAGACCTAGGTTTTGAACAGTGAAGATACACTCATACCTACATTCTTTATGGTTTTATGATTTTTTATCGATCTACTTATTCAGGCGCATTCGTTTCAAGACAGGTCAAAACATTAGGGAAAGTCTAGAGAGCGATCAAGGGCCTATTAATTTAAAGGGCGTTATTAAACCTTGTAACTTGTAATACAAGTGGAAGTCCAGGGACCTATTTCTCGAAAGCTTGTAACTTGTAATACAAGCGGAAGTCCCTATCTAATTAATAGTGTTAAAAAGAGACATCCACTTGTATTACAAGCTTTCGAGAAACGGGTCCCTTATCTAATTAATAGTGTTAAAAAGTGACTTCCACTCGTATTACAAGTTACAAGCTTTTGAGAAACGGGCCGGTATGTAATGGACTTTATTCGTGACCTGCGTTTGTCAAACAGTATATAGTTTAATGAGACAGAAAATTCTGTGCGTCGACGCAAAGACATGTTGAAACTTTGCTCGCGCTGTAATACGAATATAGAAAATGTTACACATTTTTAATTTCCAGGATACTAGTATCCAATGTCCATTTTGTGGTAGAACTTGCTAATTATATCCTTTCCCCTCAGGTATTCGAAGACGCTCCAATCGGCACAACAGTGCTAGTGGTATCAGCGACCGATAGCGACGTAGGCGTCAACGCGCAGGTGTCCTATAGCCTCAGCTCTGAGATACCCAACGAAGCTGTGACGCATCATGAACAAGAGTTCGTCATAAATCCTCAGACGGGCGCTATTACTACCAATAAGCTGCTGGATAGAGAGACTTTGAGCGGTGTGTTTTTGTATTAAGATATATCTCTTGAACGCCAAGAACTCATAAAGTGCGTAAGTCGTGTGCTGCCGTGCCTACCACGCAAGTAACACCTAAAATGGTCAGCGATAAGCTTTATTCGTTATCTTTAATCTGGCGTGTAAGCCTTATTTTGACGCGAGACGTTTAAATGGTTAAACTGACAAATAATATGCGAGTCACATTTCTGAAATCCTAGTTTTCCATTATCAAGCACTGAGCTTGGCGCTGTGCTGTGGTTCATGACTGATGATTCTGGTTCATGATTTAGTTGCATTGCAAGACGAGTATCTTATCTACCTTAAAATCTTCAAAGATATACTCCATCCAACAAACTCTGTCAGTAAAAAAGGGCGGCAAATTCAAATTGTCTATGGACAGACAACTTTTTTCGCCTTAATTTTCTCAATTTGCCGCCTTTTTCTACTGCCAGGTATTATTGGACACAGTACGTGTAGATATTGTTTATAAATTATTATTTATTTTTTACAGGCTACCTATTGACAGTGACAGCGCGCGATGGAGGGGTTCCGTCTCACTCTGACACGACGGATGTCGAAATATCAGTTGTGGACGTCAACGACAACGAACCAATGTTCCGGCAGCAGCTTTATACTGCCAGCATTATGGAGGACGCTTTAGTTGGTATGTTTAACAATATAAATAAAAAATAAGATAGAACGATTTTATGCTACCTAATAACTACAACCACACAAAATAAAATTTCATCGACATGGATGAAGAGTCCGATTACGCTAGGCAGCGTAGAGAAGCTAAGAAATATCATCTCATCCAATATCCCCCAGTGCAGTGTCTCAATACGAAAGTCTTTCACCAGTGTGTGTTGCCTATCTACGGATCTGAAACGTTGTCGTTTACTATGGGACTCATAAGAAGGTCAATGCACGAGCTATCAGAAAGGAAAATGTCCGGATCGGAGTTCCTCTTGAGATCGAGTTAGCCACTCACATGTTTTTATTTTTGCGATAGACTCTATTGCTTTGTTAAATAAGAGCGACATCATGTAGCCACAGCTAAATAAAGCATTGCAGTGGTTAGGGATGATGAGATCTATAGAAGAACTAAAGACACCAAAAAAACAGAAAATGACCTGATAAACCTGGTGAAGAGAGCTAGTCCATTGGATGTAAACTGCTTACAATTGATCCTGTTATGGCATGCTCTAACGACTTATGTCCAGTAGTAATGATGAGTAGCGTTAATTCTCTGAGGAATCATCGTCATCATCATCTCAAGCCATAAGACATCCACTGCTAAACATATGCCTCCCCTCTGGACCTTTACATGAACCGGTTAGATGCGACCTGCATCCAGCGTGTCCCGGCGACCTTCATAAGGTCGTCTGTCCACCTTGTGGGTGGACGTCCTACGCTGTGTTTGCCTAGCCGTGGTCTCTACTCGAGCACTTTTCGACCCCATCGACCATCTGCTCTGCGTGCAATGTGGCCTGCCCATTCAGCTTGCTAATCCGGAGGGCTGTCAGTAACTTTAGTTCGCCTACGGATCTCCTCATTTCTGATTCTCTGAGGAATATTGTAAGTATATTCTGATTACTCAACTCAAATCATTTCTTGCAGGCACTTCAGTAACCCAAGTAGCAGCATCAGACGCCGACGTAGGACTAAACGGTCGCGTGCACTACGAATTGGACGTTAAGGACAGAGAAGAAGGGTCATTCGTGGTGGACCCGGCCTCGGGAGTCATTCGCACGAACAAGGCCCTTGACAGAGAATCGGTGGCCACGTACGATCTGAAGGCGTTGGCTATTGATGGGGGCACACCTCCACAAAGCTCGACGGTATGTGGTTATTTAGAATATTTACGGATTTGTTAAAAATACCCCCAGTCGATTAAGTAAAGAAGATAACCTGTTTCACAATCCATAAAATGATTAAATGATTGCTATCGTTTTGCCGAGGTGTATAAAAGTATAGGACAGCTATCATTTATCTGAAGGATATTTTTTATTTGGTGATGGTGAAACAGACCCTGATATAATTAAAATGGTATGATCTTCAATCCTAACCTAATAATAGTATTTTTTTTACAATTACACCTTTGCCATACTGGATGCAATTGGGTATCCTGTCGTTTGACCAAAAATTGTTTAACAATACACTTGGCAACCAACTACTGGCAAAATTATGTTTCGGCAAATCCTTTTTTCTACAAAAACATCTTTGACAATTTATTATCTTAGCCAAATAATTAACAAATAAAATATCATTTTATAAGAGGTATTTTTGGCAAAAGAATATTTAACAACAAAGTAAACTAATAAATTTACCATTAGCCTAAAAATGTTTGCTAAAATGGGTTGGAGTATAGCAAAGTGGGTTTTTTTGTTGCAACCCAGTAAATTTTTCCCCAAAATCAAAAATGGCCGAGATATTCGACATAAAATTAAAAAAAAATAACATAACATTCATCGTAATCTTGACCAAAATCTGCAGTGAGCGAGCGAAGCGACCGAACAAAACCTTCCGGGGCAGATCCGACTCGGATAGGTTAGGTTAGAAGACTAAGGCGGGAGCTTTGCTCCCGCCTTAGTCTTCGAGGTTATTTTTTTTTATGTAACCCAGAAAACTTTTCCCCAAAATCGGAAATGGTCGAGATAGGTATTTGGTGAATGTACAAATATGTTAAACGTAGTTTTAGGTGACATGTAAAATATACAATTGATTTATTTATTAATTTATACATTATTCTGATGTATTAATTGCTTAATGATTATTTGTCAATTGAGTTTTTGTAAAATGATACATTTGCGGAATAACATTTTTGCCACTTACTACATTGGTGAAACGTTTGTTGTAAAATAAATATTTGCTAACATTGTTTTGGTTAAACATTAGTGAACCATGCAATTGAGATCAGACCTGTAATGTAAAATGACATTGTTAACCTGACCACAGAGTGCAGAACGCAGTCAGTGTGATTAACCATGAGCGTTCTACTTATAAATTGTAGACATTTATGTCGTTAATTGTCCTAGAAGATGAACAGATGTCTTGAACAGCTGATCGAATTGTATTTTTCAACAGGTAATCGTACACATCAAAGTGGAGGATATCAACGACTCGCCGCCTGTCTTTGAGAGCGACTGTCTAACGTTCTATGTTGCTGAGAACAGTCCTATCGGTACTACTGTTGGAGAAATATACGCTCGCGATCCTGATGAGGGACCTAATGCTGTGGTGCATTATTCTATTAAAGGTAAGAAGACAAAAGATAATGCAATGTATCTTTTCTTAAATTCTTTCCACAGTTCATGCATTATTTTAAGAAACAGTTGCCTGCGCTCATAACTCATGAACATCAACTGAATCATTTTGCTCTCTGGTTGTCTTGTCATATTAGAACACAATATTTTTTTAGCCAAAATGCTTAAACATCACATAAGGAGCTTCGAAGGCACAGTTGGTGGAAGAATCTTTGCATTTCCGAAATAATTTACTAAAAATTACCAAATTATGCCGTTGGTCCTTTCATCCCATTTATAGCGTCAATTGGTTTACCAGGATGCTTAACCAAGTTGCCAATCGCTAACGCTTAGTAGCGTATCGTAGTTTTCCCTCTCTGTCACTCTTTCATACTAGTGCGACAAAGACAGTTAGCTGCCTTTCGTTTACGATTGACTAATGCGATCTACTAATGCGATTCAGTTTAGTACATACTCTGAATCGCGAATCCATAGAATAACTGTCAAAAACTGACAAGCAAAACCTAAATTGAATTGCATTAAATTTGAGAAATCTTGTTGATCATAGCCTCCTAGTATACAAAATTGCAGTCTTACTGCTGATAGCCTCTAGCCGCCCAGAGGCCTATAAAAAATCTCCTGAAACAAAAGAAATTCTATTCTATTTCCTACACTATGAATTCTAAATTCATCGGAACTGACAATTTTATTGTCTGGGCGGCAGGAGGATAGACTTATTTTTAACGGCTTCAATGTTTAGGTGGTGATGACTCCAGCAGTTTCTCCCTCGAAACCCGACAAGGCTCAGACAAAGCAGAGCTGGTCACAATGGTCGACTTAGACTACGAGAGCCCCCGCAAGAAATACGAACTCATCATCCGAGCTGCCAGCCCGCCGCTGTGGAATGACGTCAGAGTGGAAATCCTGGTCACGGACGTGAATGATAACGCACCGATGATGAAGGATTTCCAGATTATCTTTAATAATTATAAGGATTGTTTCCCTGTTGGGCCCTTTGGCAGAGTGCCGGCGTATGATGCTGATGTCACTGACAAAGTAAGTTTTTTTTGAGCCAATATTAATTTGCTGTAACAGTTACTAGATGGCATGTCCTTAGCCTTGTAAGGCCCACCATACTATTTTTCAAATCATATTTTGAACCTTGCTGTGTAAGGAATAATGCTAAATTTCGTGTTTGAAACAAAGGGATTGTTACTTTATTGACTTTATTAAAGATTTACATTTTATTGAAGTGTAACTGTAAAGCATATTGGGCCTTATGAGATGAAATAATCTTAATGCCAAAATAACCCTTAACAGGAACGATTCAACCATGAATATTGCAAGTAATTGTGCATTCTAATTTATGATAAAACCATACAACTATAGTCCACAAGTTTGACTCGTAATTAAGCATCAATGGAAATCTTTTATTGTTGTTTTGTCTAAGTTTTTTAATCATTAATAAGAAGACTACGTGTAACAACTGCGTCAATAATATAATAATTACACTAAATCGAATAAAAGAAAAGAAAGATATTTGACTTAGTTTTGGACCATAGTTGGGAGCTTTTGTACTATAGTTGGTTAGTTTTACGGTATGTTAATAACCTCATTCAGATCATTCAAATAAGAATTGAAAATACACACTATAACACGTCACCTAATTTAAAACTTTATTCCAGTTACAATACCGTATACTATCTGGCAACAACGCAAACTTGGTTTTATTGAACGAGACCACAGGCTCCATGACACTGTCACCGCAACTCAACACCAACGTGCCCAAACTGGCTACTATGGAAATATCTGTTACGGGTAATGTCGTTGACCAAGTATTAAAACAATAAGCCACCCTTTTGCACTAAGTCTTGGGTTAATATATCTTTGGACATCTTACACAAATCGACCTAGTCCCACGGTAAGCTCAATTAAGGCTTGTGATGTGGGTCAGGCGACGATATATACAAATAGATACTTAAATATATAGATAACCATGACCAAGGAACAAATATTTGTGATAAATATATAAACACAAATAATGCCCTCGCCGGGATTCGAACCCGGAACCTCCAGCTTCGTAGGCAGCGTCACTACCAACTAGGCTACGTAGGTTAGGCCACTAATATAAGTTTAAATGGTTAGAAATGTGAAAACAACATGAAATTAGCCAGTTAATTTATTATCCTATCCGCTGTAGCTGTATCACTGTATTTTTTTTAGAAGTTCATGGTACATTTATAGGCCCCCAGAATTGGTTAATAGAATTACAAATCAAATACTTTTCGCAAAACAATGATTACAGCATATAATACTTACTTGGAAAAGGCGAAGCTGTTAGTAATAGTATATTAGTAGTTTTGTGAGTATTATGACTTAATAAACTTGTCTCAGACTGTCAGAAACAAGCGATTTTGTCTTTATGCGTTAAATTTACAGCTCACGAGACACTTCACAGTAGGTATCTAAAATCCAACAAAGTAAACACAATAATGTTTACTTCGGTTCGGTTTCAGTTTCGGTTTCGGCCGAAACTATTATCAAAACCAAACCTTCAGTTTCGGTTTCTGTTTCGGCATAAAACATGTTTCGGTCGGACACTAACTATAACTTGATCCATAGCTGTAATCTTTTATTTTCTCAGACGGCGTAAACGAAATAAAAGCAATGATGCAGCTCTCCGTCCGTCTGGTCACAGAAGAGATGTTGTTCAACTCCATAACCATCCGTCTCAACGATATGACAGCTGAACGTTTCTTATCGCCTTTGCTGGGATTCTTTATCGACGGACTAGCTGCCATTATACCCTGCCCTAAAGAGAATATCTACGTGTTTAGTATACAGGTGAGTAGTGTGAATAGCAGAGAAATATCCCGGGACAAATTAAATTATTCGATAACCAAAGTATGTAGCCAAGTTGCAAATAGTGAACGAAACGCAATTGTCTTTGTTGCACTAATAATAAAGAGTGACAAAAAGAGAAAACTGAGCTACTGAGCGTTAGTGATTGACGTCGTGGCTGAGGTAATTGTCTCTGGTTGTCATAAAGTTAAATTATCGGCCATAATCAAATTCTAATGCCTATCCCCCTTATTCATAAATGTTTGTTAACTTAACAAGCCTCTAATAATTGTTTGTCCCTTTCGATCTTAACAATGTGTCCATAAGAGCAAAAGGGACAAACGATTATTAGCGGCTTGTTAAGTTAACAAACGTTTATGAATAAGGGGGTATATGTATACTTTCTGTGATTCTGTGTCAGGCACACAAATTTCAAGTCTTAAAATCTAGCAAAAAAGGGCGTAAGGCGAAAATCCCTCGAAGTTATCTTTGTTCATTTTTATTCGCCACTTTTCGTAAAGGTCATTGTATCAGTCTATTTTTTTTTATTTCGCAGGATGACACGGACGTGCACGGCAACATTCTAAACGTGTCGTTTTCGGCACGGCGGCCGCAAGCCGAGCTCGGCGTGGAAAGCCACAGCCCGCACTACTCGCCCACACACCTGCGCGAGCGAGTGTACTTGCACCGCGCCACGCTTGCCAGGCTCGCCACTGTTCAAGTGAGTGTAAACTGTGAAGGATCTGTACGTATCGTATCGCGACGGCCGCAGCCCGCACTACTCGCCCACACACCTGCGCGAGCGAGTGTACTTGCACCGCGCCACGCTTGCCAGGCTCGCCACTGTTCAAGTGAGTGTAAACTGTGAAGGATCTGTACGTTTCGTATCGCGACGGTCACAGCCCGCACTACTCGCCCACACACCTGCGCGAGCGAGTGTACTTGCACCGCGCCACGCTTGCCAAGCTCGCCACTGTTCAAGTGAGTGTAAACTGTGAAGGATCTGTACGTATCGTATCGCGGCGGCCGCAGCCCGCACTACTCGCCCACACACCTGCGCGAGCGAGTGTACTTGCACCGCGCCACGCTTGCCAGGCTCGCCACTGTTCAAGTGAGTGTAAACTGTGAAGGATCTGTACGTTTCGTATCGCGACGGTCACAGCCCGCACTACTCGCCCACACACCTGCGCGAGCGAGTGTACTTGCACCGCGCCACGCTTGCCAGGCTCGCCACTGTTCAAGTGAGTGTAAACTGTGAAGGATCTGTACGTTTCGTATCGCGACGGTCACAGCCCGCACTACTCGCCCACACACCTGCGCGAGCGAGTGTACTTGCACCGCGCCACGCTTGCCAGGCTCGCCACTGTTCAAGTGAGTGTAAACTGTGAAGGATCTGTACGTATCGTATCGCCACAGCCCGCACTACTCGCCCACACACCTGCGCGAGCGAGTGTACTTGCACCGCGCCACGCTTGCCAGGCTCGCCACTGTTCAAGTGAGTGTAAACTGTGAAGGATCTGTACGTATCGTATCGCCACAGTCCGCACTACTCGCCCACACACCTGCGCGAGCGAGTGTACTTGCACCGCGCCACGCTTGCCAGGCTCGCCACTGTTCAAGTGAGTGTAAACTGTGAAGGATCTGTACGTATCGTATCGTGGCGTCCACAGCCCGCACTACTCGCCCACACACCTGCGCGAGCGAGTGTACTTGCACCGCGCCACGCTTGCCAGGCTCGCCACTGTTCAAGTGAGTGTAAACTGTGAAGGATCTGTACGTATCGTATCGTGGCGGCCGCAGCCCGCACTACTCGCCCACACACCTGCGCGAGCGAGTGTACTTGCACCGCGCCACGCTTGCCAGGCTCGCCACTGTTCAAGTGAGTGTAAACTGTGAAGGATCTGTACGTTTCGTATCGCGACGGTCACAGCCCGCACTACTCGCCCACACACCTGCGCGAGCGAGTGTACTTGCACCGCGCCACGCTTGCCAGGCTCGCCACTGTTCAAGTGAGTGTAAACTGTGAAGGATCTGTACGTATCGTATCGCCACAGCCCGCACTACTCGCCCACACACCTGCGCGAGCGAGTGTACTTGCACCGCGCCACGCTTGCCAGGCTCGCCACTGTTCAAGTGAGTGTAAACTGTGAAGGATCTGTACGTATCGTATCGCCACAGTCCGCACTACTCGCCCACACACCTGCGCGAGCGAGTGTACTTGCACCGCGCCACGCTTGCCAGGCTCGCCACTGTTCAAGTGAGTGTAAACTGTGAAGGATCTGTACGTATCGTATCGTGGCGTCCACAGCCCGCACTACTCGCCCCCACACCTGCGCGAGCGAGTGTACTTGCACCGCGCCACGCTTGCCAGGCTCGCCACTGTTCAAGTGAGTGTAAACTGTGAAGGATCTGTACGTATCGTATCGCGGCGGCCGCAGCCCGCACTACTCGCCCACACACCTGCGCGAGCGAGTGTACTTGCACCGCGCCACGCTTGCCAGGCTCGCCACTGTTCAAGTGAGTGTAAACTGTGAAGTATCTGTACGTATCGTATCGCCACAGTCCGCACTACTCGCCCACACACCTGCGCGAGCGAGTGTACTTGCACCGCGCCACGCTTGCCAGGCTCGCCACTGTTCAAGTGAGTGTAAACTGTGAAGGATCTGTACGTATCGTATCGCGATGGCCACAGCCCGCACTACTCGCCCACACACCTGCGCGAGCGAGTGTACTTGCACCGCGCCACGCTTGCCAGGCTCGCCACTGTTCAAGTGAGTGTAAACTGTGAAGGATCTGTACGTTTAGCTTTGAAATGATGGTCGACCTTTATTCCCTTGTATAATAAGAGTGACAGCTGGTAACCACAGTCATCGAAAACAGGTGAATATGGGTATCGTAGGTATATAAAAAAAATATAATTTTTACTATCAACTTTTACTTTCTTATCTCCTCTACCCGAAGGTTGTCTGGAAGAGATCGCTCTTTAGCGATAAGACCGCCTTTTGTTTACCTCTTTCAAACATGTACTTTTATTATTTGTTTTGTATTTTTCTTTGAGGTGCAATAAAGAGTTATTGTATTGTATTGTATTGTATCGACTCTGCGCAATTAGTAGGTCCTACTCGTATTTGAAACTGTATATTGAATCACTAAGTATTTTTATCTGTATAATATTCGTAAAAAATATGAAAATGTTAATGTTTGCTACGCCCATCAGGGTTCATGTGTCATATGTAAAATATTGTCCATGAGTGCAATTTAATAAATAAATGATAAATGATGATAAATGGAATCCCAGAGGATTTAACAGAATTTTGAAGAACTTTCCGCATACCTTCTAGTTATCCTAGGTCTAGGTCCTAGGCTACATTTAGGTCTACCCAAAAAAATGACAACCATCATAGCAACATATGGCAGATCACAAAATTGACACTACTGGACTGACACCTACTATTAATCGTTATGCTAAAATTATTGAAGTTTACTATTAAACATTTCAAGACCAAAATCTCACCACCACTTGAAAATCGTCTAAATTCTAAACAAGGTTGTTTTTCCATAGAAAAGAAATGTGTTACACAAAGGATTGTATGCGTAAAGTCCTATCAATTCATCTATCGTTTCAATTTTGTTTTCAATGACTGCCTGAATAGTCCTGAACTGGGTTTTAAAGTCATAGGTATTACAAAGTTGTAATTGTATCATAATTTAGCCATAATTTATTTTCCAGGTACTTCCATTCGACGACAACGTATGCGTCCACGAGCCCTGCCTGAACTACGAGGAGTGTCTAACCGTCCTCAAGTTCGGGAACGCGTCAGGCTTCATCGCCAGTGACTCCGTGCTTTTCCGACCTATCTACCCCGTCACCACATTCACTTGTCAGTGCCCGCAGGGGTTCACAGGTAAACAAATCACAAATAAAACAGCAATTACAATAAAAACTTTTTTTATCGATTTTTTGTCCCCTGTCTCGTAATCGGAATACAGCGGCCCTACCGAGAACTACGAAATCCGCATCGGGGATTTTTCAACGAGGGCGTCATAAGAGTGACAGAGACATATCCCCGAAATTTACGAATTTCGGTGTTTGCGGTAGCAGACCAGAGAATACAGGACTCAATTTTGTAGGTATTGTAGGTACCCTAAAATGGACTGCCATCGCCACAATGTTTATTATTATATTATATTACCTGTACTGTTTTCTCAATCCTGAAGCTTCTGTGGCCGTCTCTATATAATTTGCATTGCTTCGTGGAGTCAACTGTAATGTAAGTTGTCTCATAGGACGTAGGCCTCTCCTATTAACTATGCGTATAGACGCATTAGGAAATAAATAAATGCCCATAATCGCCACGCTGGGCAAGCGGATTGACGATCGCAGTAATGTGTCCACTATGATGACCCTGCTGCCCATCATCAATCTTGTAGAATGATCAGGGACACTTCAATCCCTTAGTCGACTCTTACGACACCCGCAGGAGGAGTTGGGGTGGTGACAAATGTATTCTTACTGCCGTCACCACACGGCAATTAGTCTAACGTCAGTGAATTCTGGAGATGATCTACCAAAGTGAATAAAAAGATTCACGCCAACTTTGGAAGGCTCCTTAGTCTTATTATTTTTATACAGTGTGTAAGTCTAATACGGGCGATCAATTAAACCAGGCATGGGATTCATTAGTGTAATCATGGATTACAAGGTTTTTTTAAAGTTACTCTTAATTATGACCCCACAGAATTTTTTTAAGATTATCGGAGCAGCAATGTAGGTACGAACATTTGTTATTGTTGATATGGCAGTTATGTCATCTGCTTTTGAAATTAGCTGTCAACGAGGGTTTAACTCGCGTATGTTGCTCTACATTGCGCGCCGAATTATTTTGTATGGAAAATTTTGTTGCTCAAATTTTAAGTAAAAGTTATTTGAATGTACTTATTATGTCGTAAACTAACATCCGTTAAGAGCTTCGCCCGTATTAGACTTACACCCTGTATTGAACTCTACTCAAATCCATTTTGTTACAGGATCCCGAGAGCACTATATGTGTGATACGGAAGTGGACCTATGTTACTCTTCGCCTTGCACCAACAACGGATCATGCATCCGACGCGAGGGAGGATACACTTGCGTTTGCGCACCTGGGTTTACTGGTAACACTTAACTCGTCTACTTGAATGATTCAAAATATAATGAATTCAATGTATTTTTTTCTGGATGATTTTTACCATTTCATTGTATAGTAACGTTGACAAATAACGACCGGTGAAACGATTATTATAAATTAATTCGTAATTACAAAAACATATTCCTAATGGCCTGGTTCAAAGGATAGTGATACCTAATTTTATCTTACGGATACATTTATATGGCATTGTGAGCAAGTTAAGATTTAAATATTTCCTATTACTTTTGGAGGTTGCCAAAATGGATCCAGTGATTTGTTAAAACCGATGTACTAATGAAAAATGCAACAAAAATAAATGTAAAGTCCATTCATCCTTAGTTGTCTTATCTAGTACCTAAACAACTTTCTAACCTAAAAATACACGTTTTCTGTTGTAAACTGCTGTTTCCTTGATTAAAAATTAAGCAATTTAGTAATTACTACGGACGGACTGCACAAATACGGACTCGGGTATTTTGGTATAGGCAAATATGGCAGTTTACAACAAAAAACGTGTACTTTTAGGTTATAAAGCTGTAGATAAGACAGCTAAGGATGAATGGACTTTAAGCTGGCGAAGTTGTAGAACGAAATACTTTATTTCTTCCACCAGGTGTAAACTGCGAGACAATCCTAACCAAAGCTTCCTGCGACCTAAACGGTGACGGCACAGTATGTCGCGGAGGCTCGCAATGTGTCCCGAAGCGCGAGGGCGGCATTCTATGCCAAGGGTGCACGATAGATGGCGCTTACACCACGGCGATGTGTGAACTAAGGGCTCGGAGCTTTCCTCAGTCGTCCTTCTTGACTTTTCCTGGGCTGAAGCGGCGGCATCGGATACATTTGAAATTGAAGTAAGTGGTAAAACATTTAACCCATACTAACCTAGACCTTGTGAAGTGCTTTGACCTTTAAACGACCAATCTCAACGCGGGACTGAGCTTAGAGCTCGTCCCCTCCTCAGTGTCGCGAACAAAATATCTGATGTCATCACTACATAGTATAAAATAAAGTCACTTTTTCTGTCCCTATGTCCCTTTGTACGCAAAACTACGCAATGGATTTTGATGAGATTTTTTTTTAATAGGTAGTGTAATTCAAGAGGAAGGTTTTTATGTAGGTATAGTACCCGTGCGAAGCCGGGTCGGGTCGCTAGTTAGACTTATATAACGGTTTTCTGTGAAATTCAATTAATATCCGTACATTAATCGCACTGACTACGAAACGAGACCATAAGAACCATGTTTGATAATGATAGCTTACGAAGCTTTTTCCCTAACGCATGATAATTATAGGCCTTTCAATAATCTCTGTAACCGTAATCTTTGGTTCAATTGTTATTGTAATTGTAAAGTCGCCCTAATGCAACCCGTAGGTAAAGGTTTCTAATTAGGTACAATGTCTTAGGTAATCTATTTCAAATATCCAACGTTCGGCATAGGACATTGTTCGATCTATTGAAAACAATGCAGTTATAAGTAGGATCTTTTCACAAAACCCATTAGGAATCTTAATTTACATTGAACCCTACGTTAGATTTGCCCCTTACCTTAAATTACAAATCATATCGATAAGAAAGAATACATTTTTATTTCATCATTACTAGCCTTCTATAAAGTAGAGATAGAGATCTTTATTTGCGTCCAATGTGTAGTACATAAATAGCAATACAATACATAGATCCTAGTAGGATATCGCAATAAGCCTAGTGAAGAAAGGTGAATACTAGTATTACCAGATTTACCATTCTTTGATAATACATTTTGACAAACTTTAACAAGTCGACAGGGATGATGACTATAGTTAAAATAAATTATCTAACATTATGCACTACGTAATACACGAAGAAATTATTACTAAGATGTAGATTGCAGTTATTTTTGTACAGAACTTCTATTTACTAAATTGAAAAGAACTTAAAAGAGTAGGTCATTTGGCAGTACTCAAACGTGACGTCACTTTTGAGTATTTCATATAAAATTCCATAGTGGCGATCGTTTTGTCAGTTCGAAAAAAGATGCTGATGTGACTTGCCAGTCATCGTGCCTATTTTTTCAGATTCGCAACACAAGGCACATCCGGCCTCCTTCTTTACAACGGTCGGTACAACGAGCGACACGACTTCATCGCACTGGAGCTTATCAGTAGCGGCGCGGGCCGTGCTGGCGGGACGGGTGTACGCTTCACGTTCGCTCTGGGCGGAGGGAGGGCAGAAGTTACCGTCGCTGGAAGTGTGGCTGATGGGATGTGGCATACTATTGAGGTGGATTACTTTAATAGGGTGAGTACAGCTTTCGAAATGACACAGTACAGTGCAATAATAAATAACATTTTTAGTACAGATGGTGACTTTTTTAGGCTCTAGTGCGAGAAGTGGGTCATTTTACGTCAGGTTCAAAACTTCGGAGGGCCATCTGTACTAAAAAACGTCGTACGAGACACGTGCAAAAATGAAATTCGTAACTCGTGTCGCTTTAAAACACTCCGGTCGTGTTTTAAAACATCGCCACTCGTTTCGAATTTCATGTTTTTCGCATTTGTGACGTAATGTACTATTAAATAATAATAAATAGCAGTTAGAAAACCCTTCAGAACACACGAAGGTAATACTGCTGTCCTGCTTTAAATGCATTCCACGAAAAAATCCACCGATGTCCCGTACGAACACGGTTTTTCTCAAAATTGTAGCTTCGACAACGAAGTTTTCTTTCTTCCCCAGAGGAGTCAAAAATTGTTCAAAAAAATTGACTAATAACACGTAACGAAAATCAAATTATCGGAATATACACGCGTTTGTACGGGACAGCCCATGGAATGCTTCTTTTTCGTGTGTCACCGTTGTAGCCGGAGCTTTCAGTCTCTTTCTTGGATCCGAAGGATTTTCTTAATTTAAAAGGAGTTTAAATTAAATTCCCACCAGTCAAAAATGTAGCTAAAAGATTTGGAATTTGGGACAGCAAATTCGAACAGCAGTAGCATCAAGAAAGTGTTCTTCACTATTTTTGTGACGAACTAGTAACTGACTTCAAATATTGAGTAATATTGAGTGCCTTTAAAAAAATATTGATTGTATGTCGCCTTAACTTATTAACTTTATTATTTCTACAGACGGCAACATTGATTCTGGATGACTGTGACAAGGACTTATCTCTCGCTGGGGCAGCTGATTTCGACGTCAAATATGCGTGCGCGAACCAGACTACCAAGATACTGCCTCCGCGCTGTGATATACCCACCGAAACTTGTCATAGGTAAGTACGAGAGATACTGAAAATTGGTTCCAGAACGCTAATAAAATTGGTTAACAAATGTCGACCAAATACACAGCTTAAAAATTCTATGGACTATTTCTGGCGGCACATTTATATATCCGTAACTATCAAGATTCAAGATCAGTCATATTTTTCATAACTCAAACATCTCAGCTTTTCTAATTAGCTGTAACATTCCTTTTTAGTACAGATGGTGTACTTTTTTGGCTCTAGTGCGAGAAGTATGTCATTTTACGATAGGTCCAAAGCTTCGGAGGGCCATCTGCACTAAAAAACGTCGTACGAGACACGTGCAAAAACGAAATTCGTAACTCGTGTCGATTTAAAATACTCCCTATCGGTCGTGTTTTAAAACATCGCCACTCGTTTAGAATTTCATGTTTTTCGCAATTGTGTCGTAATGTACTATTTTACGGGGCAATGCCGTCAAAAAACCCAACGTGTCATCTCATCTCCGCCTTTGAAGGGGTGACGCAGGATCGCTGTGAGCATTCCTGCGTCGCTCCAGCGGGCAACGGGGCTGCAGACCCAATGGGGCACCAATGAGTGCAGTCCAGTGACCCTTTGGCTATATCAGCAGTGGCTATGTCAGCAGACCCTTTGGCTATGTCAGCAGCAAGAGATACACGTGGGGTCTCCGCCGACCTCCAAGTCTGCGTCAAATGAGCAGGTGTGCTGCAGGGTCATTTTCTCTCTCCCGCTCCGAGGCCTCTTTCTGCAAAATGGTATCCTCGCAGAAGGTAGTTACAGCTCTCCAGCTTATAAGATCTGATCTCTGCGAGAGGTTAGCTCATATAATAGGGTGCTTTTTATTTTTGCAATTTTGTAGGATGTTCGAAGCAATAAAAGCGCTCTTTGTTCTCCCGATTGCAATTTTCTATGGGGCACCCTCTCATTTTGTTATTTTATAAGTAAACCATATTTGTAAAAATAAGAAGCACCCTATCCTATAACCTGCCTTAAAGTTACCCCGTTAGGCTCCAACGCAGGGCAGTCTTCTAAACTATGGAGCTCTAACATCCCTAAACTAAGCTAAGCAGTAAAGTATCTTCATATTTAATTAAATACCGTCCAAAGTAAGAAACAATGATGATTTTGTAATACGAAATCTTAACTGTTTACAATACGAGTACGAATACGAATACGAGTACATATACTTGCACGATATGTAATATTTTTTTCATCACACCTGTTCGGTAAGTACGCTAATGCGCTGGGGCGATGCGCGCCGTAGATGCGTCATTACGCCCTAGGGCAATCAAGGATTTTCATACAACATTACGTCGCACTAGCGCGGCGCCTGCTGCCCGCCAGCGCGCGGTGCGCGCCGCTCTCTGAGATTCCTATTAATTCCTATTATAAAAATGATAAAAAGTCATCCCTGATTTTGAGAAATGATTTAGACCATTTTAGAGTAGTTTTGTGAAAATATATTGTTTTATTTACTTTTTTTGCCTCACAGGTGTGATGAAGCCTTCGGCTTGGGCTTTACTTTAACACTCATTCACAATTTCTTATTTACCGCCCATAATACACATTGTACTAATGCTGATCACATTGATTGTTCTGTTTAGATTCTTGGATCTGACCGGGCCGCTCCAAGTTGGCGGGCTCCCGAATATTCCGAGCAGTTTTCAAGTGAAGAACAAGGACTTCGTTGGCTGCATATCTGACTTCCACGTCGATCATCGATTTATTGACCTGAATAGGTAAATGGCAATATTTTGGATTTGGATTTATTTTAAAATATAGATTTAATTTTTAAAATTTTATTTGAAAACGGTAAATTATAATAGTGTAGGTACCTATTTCAGCAGTTTCATGTTTTTCAACAAAAATACTTTAATATACATAAACAACTGTGTCGTGAAACTGCTTGAGATTAGATTCCGTGTCCATCCACAGTCGCTTTTAAACCTTAGAACACTTATAATAATATATGTATAAGCAAATTGCTAGAATTCACCAAATATTCAATTGTATATTTATAACTAAACGACCCGCCCCGGCTTCGCACGGGTACTATACCTACATAAAAACCTTCCTCTTGAATAACTCTACCCATTTTAAAAAATAGTATCAAAATTCGTTGCGTAGTTTTAAAAATTTAAGCGTACAAAGGGACATAGGGACAGAAAAAGTGACTTTATTTTATACTATGTAGTGATTGGCTCATTACAAATGGCATTCAAAAATCTTAATTAACTCAATTACTGTATGCATTTATTAATTTATTTTTTTGGCGTTTGTGTTTTAGCTTCGTAGCTGACAACGGGACTATCGCTGGTTGTTCACAAAAGCGTTCACATTGCGACAACGGTCCCTGCCACAACAACGGCGTATGCCGCGACCTCTGGGACACTTACCTCTGCGAGTGTACCGAGGGCCACACGGGCAAAGACTGCTCTGAGAGTAAGTAATCAGTGTACAAATAGATCTGTGAAATAGAAACAGAGGTGTAGAAATAGGGGTTTGCTCGAAATACCCAGATTTAAGCTAACCAAGTCTTCCAAATCAACCTGTGGCATACTGCGACCATATAAAACATAGACGCCTAACGCCAGCTCAAAAATGCCCCCAAAACCAATTGTTCAATTGTGCCAAGATGGGCAGGACATAGCGCTTTTCGTGACACCGCGCATATTTCGGCGCAACATCTTTGACAAATGTTTATTGAATATCGCCAATCAAAACTTTGATGGACCAATCTAAGTTTCAATCAATTCTAATTCATTGCCGTGATGCATTGAACAGGGGGTGACAGTTGTCAACTAAAATTCAGGACCGTTTTTGAAAGGCAATTTACTATGGCGTGCGGCTTCCATGTTTTATTTGTTCGTAGGTGGCATAGGTCCAAAATTATATAATGCTATTCCGAATAGCATTAGTAACATTATAGATAACAATATTTTTTTCGATAGATTGAAGAAATGGCTCCAGGATGCGTAGCCAAGTTGCCAGTCGCTAGCGCTTAGTAGCGTATCGTAGTCTTCCCTCTCTGTCACTCTTTCATATTAGTGCGACAAAGACAGTTAGCTGCCTTTCGCTTATGACTGACGCTGAAGCGCTAGCGATTGGCAACTTGTCTAAGCACCCTGGACAATGCTTTTTATTGTATAAATGAAATATTGGATATTTAAATTTTATTTAATTTACTCATCAATTAAATGAACACTCGTCTAACAGCATCATTCCATTATTTCCATTGCACGAATGGTTTTTTATTTAACATACAAAACTTTTTCTTCTTCATTATCAGCGTGTGCTCGCCCACCGTTAGGCATACGCCTCTCCAACTTGCTTCCACACAGCGCGGTTGTTTGTTTCCCTCTTCCAAACTGACCCTGCTGTCTCCCTTATGTCATCGGACCATCGAGCTGGTCTGCCCACACTTCTACAAAACTTACTATACTTACTTTTCATTATAAAATTATTATCTTTCTGTTTTTAATAACTTACTTACGTAATTCAGTGACATGTGTGTCGGTGCACCTTGGTTGCACTGTGTCATGACTCTTGGCTTGGAATGGTCCTTACGGGTTCTTCAATACGGTTCAATTTAGACACCGTTCCGTTTGCGCTGACGCACATATTATTTAGTTGCCCATTTAGGTTTTTTTTTTGTTTTAAATTATTAAATTAAGGAGACTGTAAGTCTGCTATTGTAATAGTTTATAATGTATCAAATGTAACCACATGTGACTGTTTGTTTCTGAATAAATAAAATAAAATAAAACTTATCATTAGGCTTAGGACTTTTCATAGCATATCGTGGTTCTAAAATCCTTGGAGCCGCTATGTGTAAAATTTTCGAAGTCAAAGTCAAAGTACATTGTAATATTAAATATAATGATTTATACATACTTTCACATCGTTACTGAATTAATTTTAATCGAACGTAATTAATTTTATAAAACGTACTTGATTTCATAAAAATTACATAGGTACTAAATTAGTTACCTACTTATATCAGAACAGAAACCATAAAAAACTAGACAATTAGTGTTCAAAACAAACTAGAAAAAGTCTTCAAAGATGAAAATGGCGAAAGTATCATGTTGTTTTTCTCGAAAGTTTCGAATCTTTCGTATAGATTACATGTAACTTCCGAACAAGAAATAAAACTGACGTTACCTTTGAAATAAATAGACTTCACTTCACGTTGATATCACATAGAGCATAATTTAAACTGTTTAGTCAACTGATATTGAGATTTAGTCTGAGCAAAATGAAAAGTCACGTGTTTGTACTAGAGCCAATACATTCGGAGTATCATAATTCAATAAAATAATGCAAAAAAAAGTATTTTACACGTAAACCGCTACTATTATAAAATGCACTGTAAACTTATATACTTATTTCATTATACTGTTTATACTACGTATAAGGTACACCCGGGTAAGACCGGACTATTTTTTGGTGAGTTGAAAGGATGTCACAAAAAAAAAACAAAAATTTATTTTCACTAACTTTTACCAGCAGATGTGTGATGTACGTGATAAAAGAAAACAAGCTTTCAATATAAATTTACTTGATGCCACTCAGCCGAATAGCTTAGGAGTAAACGTAAAGTCAAACTTGCACTATTTTTTCCAAGACACCCAATCGAAAAACCTTCTTGGCTTATGATCGGACTAGTATCTCATTTCAACTCTAAAGTAAGGAGAAGAAGGTACATAGCTTCCTGTTAAAGATGGAATCTCCGAAAATTCTCAAAAAAAAAACACTTTTTTTTTAAACGTTCGTAGCTCAACGACTGATGCGGCTGAGTGTTCGGAAGTTAAATGTAATTTATACGAAAGATTCCAAACTATTTCCGATCTAGGAGGCTTTTTCTAGTTTGTCTTGAACCTAATTGTCTAGTTTTTATGGTTTCTGATTTAACTAAATTCGTATGCACTTTTTATGAAATCAAGTTCGATTTTTAAAATTAATTATGTTCGATTAAAATTAACTCAGTAATGATGTGACAGTAGGTATAAATCATTATGGTCATTATAGAAAGTGAATAGAATATTACAATATACTTTGACTTTGACTTCGAAAAATTTTCACATAGCGGCTCCAAGGATTTTAGAACCACGATATGCTATGAAAAGTCCTAAGCCTACTTATCATGTGCCTAATTTATCAACAGCGACCGCACCACCATGGCGTTTCAGTGGCGACGGTATGCTATCCTTCAACCCACTGCTTCGACCGATACAACTGCCGTGGCTGAATGCTCTGTCACTACGCACCCGCCAGCAGGACGCCTTCCTGATGTCCATACAAGTCGGACAGAATAGCTCGGTGTTCCTCAGTGTGAGTACTGTGTCATTTTTATTCAGCTTTTCTATTCTAGTCCGGCCGATGGCGAGAAAGCGAGTAGCGTGTAGGTATGAGTAATTTAAGTGTGTACACTACTATATTGATTTAAACTTTCACGATTATCACTCATATTTTAAAGACAAACGGGTCTTAATCGCGTAAACTTACGTTTAATTACACACCAGACAGGCAGAGTCTACCTGCGACCACGAGTGTAACGTCATGCCCGAAACGTCAGGAAATAATTAAACGTAAGTTTACGCGATAACGACCCGTTTGTGTTTAAAATAAAATATGTGTACACTACTTACGTAGTCGAGGGAAGAGATCAGTTAACTCTCCCCTCGGTTAGCATATAAAGGTCAGGCGAATGTAGGGGTGTAGTATACCTATAGAAATCGTTAATCGCTGACTGTTCACTCATGGCTCACACTTTGGTAAAAGTTTTTCTAAGATCAAACAGTCATCTGGAATAATTATGCTAATTTTGCTACTTTCACTACTAGCCCTTATTTTACCTGGCTGACTTACTGAAAATCAATGGGATAAATTAAAACGCATAACTAAATTTGTCAGCCTCCGTTGGTAGTGACCCTGCCTACGAAGCTGGAGGTTCCGGATTCGAATCCCGGCGAGGGCATTATTTGTGTATTTATTTATCACAAATATTTGTTCCTTGGTCATGGCTGTATATGTATTGAAATATCAATATGTATATATCTATTATACTATATATCGTCGCCTGGTACTCACATCACAAGCCTTAATTGAGCTTACCTTGGGACTAGGTCGATTTGTAAGATATCCCAAGATACTTATTTATTTATTTATAACAAATGAAAGAGACAGGGCATATATTAAAAACAACATTATTTTTCCACAGTTAAAATCCGGCCTCCTCCACTACTCATACAACGGCGAAACAATGTTTCTACCCACCACAACATTAGCGGACGGCAACTGGCACAGAATCGAGATCAAATGGCTGGGCACCGACATCTCCGTGACCATAGACTATGGGCTGAGGACTGCCTTACTCCCAATGTTAGCCAATAAGGTCCAGGGGCAGTATATTGGGAAGATCCTGATTGGTGGGCCGGATAGTACGGCTGGGTTGTTGGCTTCCGATGTTGGGTACTTTGAAGGTTGTATACAGGTAAGTTTAGAATTTATTTCAAGGGAATCTTTTATCATGAACTACGCAAATTTTTAAACTTTATTTTGTATTTGAGTTCTAGACTTCGCATTTTAAAGTGAGGGCGAATGGGATATACCTACGTAATAGTAAAAATAAGAAAGAATTCTACATCACTACAAAGTATAAAAAAGTCGCTTTATCTGACCCTTTATCCCTATGTATGCTTAAATCTTTAAAACTACGCATCGGATATTAATTCGTTTTTTTTTAAATAGATAGAATGAAATAAGAGGAAGGTTAGTATTAGTATAGTAACCGTGTGAAGCCGGGGCGGGTCGCTAGTTTTAAATAAGACTGAAAATTTGTTATTGTCTGTATTTTATGTGAGTTCCTGTCTTTACTTCGTAACGATATTTTTACTCTATATTATATCATGATATAGAAACATTTTCCTATTTGTTTCAGGATGTAAGAGTAGGTACCAATCAAAACTTGCTCAATCGGCCTACGACCATAGAAAACGTAAAAGATGGGTGCCAATCTAGAGCCGATTGTATGCTGTCTATCTGTCCGCCTTATGTAAGTACCGAGTACCTACTTATCTTAACACAATTTATTGTGTGAATAATTTCTGGTTCTACTGGTTCTTGAGTGGCGGCCACGTACCGGAAGGCGTAGCGTGGGTAGCCCCCCCACAAGGTGGACCGATGACCTGGTGAAGGTCGCAGGAGTCCGCTGGATGCGGTTGGCGCAGGACCGGTCATTGTGGCAATCTTTGGGGGAGGCCTATGTTCAGCAGTGGACGTCTTTCGGCTGATATGATGATGATGATGATGATGATGATGAATAATTTCTACCCTCATAAGCCCTAGCCTATTAAGCGCGTTTGGTTTAAGCGTTAATCGCAGCGTTAGTCGCGCGCATCAGATTTTTTTACGGAATTTTCATTCCTAATAAAATAACTCAGTCGTGGGAAGTCCATTCTGTTGATCGCATGCGTCTAACGCAGCCTGCAACGCACATACTACGACGCTTTAGAAAGTTTGATTTCGGAATGTAACCCTATTCATTTAATTAAGAATACTGATTAGTCTATTAGTTTATTATGTTTGTAATCTGAATGGTCCTACAAAATAAAAACATCGTTGAAAGGTACTGGTTCGCAATATTTAAATTTAACTGTAGGTATTCGTATATTTTTATGAGAACTTTACATTACTCTCAATAACTTACCAAGATGCGGTAATGCAATTTGCAAGACTCGACAATGTGAATCACACGACTTTTTTATAATACCGCTCGTATGGCTTTCTTCATCATCAGCCTATCTCGGTCCACTGCTGGACGTAGGCCTCTCCTATTAACTATACTATGCGTATAGACGCATTAGGAGGTAAATGCCCATAATCACCACGCTGGGCAAACGGATTGGCGATCGCAGTAATGTGTCCACTATGATGACGCTGCTGCCCATCATCAATCTTGTATCAAAGTATGGCCAGTGACACTTTAATCCAAACTTATACTCGAACTTTTTATAACTTGTTTAGAGTAAATGCGAGTCATCCTGGGACGCTACAACGTGCACATGTTCCCTCGGCCGCTACGGACCGCAGTGCGTGGCAGCTTGCGACCTACGTCCGTGTGGAGATCGCGCCCGGTGCGAACCGACTGACAGCGATAAGGGATACAAGTGTGTTTGCGACGAGGGATACGTGCTTACTAGTGAGTATAGGTTTCATTTAAAATGAGAGTCATCCTAGGACACTACAGCGTGCATGTTCCCTCGACCGCTACGGACCGCAATGCGTGGCAGCTTGCGACCTACGTCCGTGTGGAGATCGCGCCCGGTGCGAACCAACTGACAGCGAGAAGGGGTACAAGTGTGTTTGCGACGAGGGATACGTGCTTACTAGTGAGTATAGGTTTCATTAAATGCGAGTCCTCCTAGGACGCTACAACGTGCATGTAATGCATGTTCCCTCGGCCGCTACGAACCGCAATGCGTGGCAGCTTGCGACCTACGTCCGTGTGGAGATCGCACCCGGTGCGAACCAACTGACAGCGAGAAAGGATACAAGTGTGTTTGCGACGAAGGATACGTGCTTACTAGTGAGTATAGGTTTCATTTTAAAATAAGAGTCATACTCGAACGCCACAACGTGCATGTTCCCTCGGCCGCTACGGACCGCAATGTGTGGCAGCTTGCGACCTACGTCCGTGTGGAGATCGCGCCCGGTGCGAACCGACTGACAGCGAGAAGGGGTACAAGTGTGTTTGCGACGAGGGATACGTGCTTACTAGTGAGTATAGGTTTCATTAAACGCGAGTCATTTTTTAACGATACAACGTGCATGTTCCCTCGGCCGCTACGGACCGCAATGTGTGGCAGCTTGCGACCTACGTCCGTGTGGAGATCGCGCCCGGTGCGAACCGACTGACAGCGAGAAGGGATACCTGTGTGTTTGCGACGAGGGATACGTGATCACTAGTGAGTATAGGTTTCATTAAATGCGAGATATACTAATTCGCTACAACGTGCATGTTCCGTCGGTCGCTACGGACCGCCAATTCAAATAAGCCAATTCAATGCGCGAATAAGCACAGTAGAGTCTGTGAACCTTAAAATGAGCACACTAGAACACTACCAACTAACCCCCTTATTCATAAACGTTTCCTAATTTAGCAAGCCGATAAGCATTGTCGGTCACTTTCGGTCTTATCAATATTGTACGACGAGTGAAATTTTAGTAGTACAAATCTTCATCCAATTTAAATCAAGATAGACCGACATTTCATTGTAATAAGTGTTGTTTTAATTTTTATAAATAGGATAACGGTAAGGTTTTTCTTTTCAGATGACTATGCAAAACTTCTATAAACTCTATATTCTATAAATATAATTCTCATTTAATAATCATGGAATAGTTGTTACGACACTTACGACTAAATGTTAGTGTTGCTTCGAGATTGTAATATTTGTTATCTACATCCATAATATATCATAAGTTGTCTGCAATATGTTTAGCGGCGGTAAGCAAATAGCCTACTTTAAGAAATCTGTATCTGTGGGTGTATCATAATTTTTACTTTACGATATCGGCAAAAAGAAAAATCACACTTTAATTTAATTTCATTCACATTAAAATTCATATTCCATACATTCTTCTAAATCTCGAATATTGAGAATCGATTTGAGAATCGATTTGAGAATCGATATCGACTCAAGTCAAGACCTTGTCTATGAATTAAAAAAACTAATGTCAGTCATTTGTTTTGTTTCATTGTTTCAAACACCCAACTTTTTTGGACTGTTGACTTGAAAGTTAAATATTATCGAGTTCGTTGTGAAATATTTACACTGAAAAATGAGTAATGACTTTTATGACGACAGTGATGTTGAAATGTGTGAAACACCACCAGAAATCCGGGACGCCGCTACAACCGTGACCAATAAATTGCTGCCACAAAAATAAACATATTGTAGTAAACTTATTATATGCATGTAGATAAAGTTATGTGTGCAACTGTTCATAATTAGCCATTATGACAGTCACATAAAATTCTATAATTTACTTTTCAATCCGGACAATGTTTCTTCTTATTTACTTTTACTATTCTGTTATGTGTGACTGATACGAGTGTTGTATTATTTTTGTACAGGTTCAGGTTGCATAGAAGAGGGGGTGGACGAGTGCCCGGGCGGGTGGTGGGGGGCGGCGGCGTGCGGCCCGTGCGCCTGCGACGTCGCGGCCGGGTACCACCCGCACTGCGACAAGGACTCTGGCCATTGTCACTGCAAGGTTAGTATTCTATTATATTCTCGTTACACAGGTTCAGGTTGCAAAGAAGAGGGGGTGGATGAATGCCCGGGCGGGTGGTGGGGGGCGGCGGCGTGCGGCCCGTGCGCCTGCGACGTCGCGGCCGGGTACCACCCGCACTGTGACAAGGACTCTGGCCATTGCCACTGCAAGGTTAGTACATTACTACAGAGGACGGGAAACGGCCAAGTAGATATACGCGGCCTGTAACCCTGTTTCTCGCCGAGATTTGTATAGTGCTTTTCTCAAATTTGTCATGAAATAAAACGAACTGATTTCGCCGAACCATACTGTTTCATTTGTAAATATACTAATAGTACAGTAACGTAAAATATTAAAAAAAAAAATTCGCGCCTTACTTTTTTTTTATCTGTTTGAGGTATTCTTTTACCTGGTGGTATAGACATTAGTTATAAGGTTATTTTTTTCTGTGGCTGAATGTCACAATTTGACGTTTCAAAACAAAATACAGTCTGTTTGCAGTCCTATATAGGTATAAAATAAATACATGAAATCTCTTTACATCTAATCTTAGCACATGACACCGGATACATAGTATTTCCGGGTTTAATTTAAAGTAAGTAACATCAACATTCCGTAGCAAGTTTGAGAACAAGTTATTTATGATACAAGTGTGGAAAGTAGGCTTTTCAGGAAGTGTCGTTGACTGTAAAACACGAGCTAAGCGAGTGTACAACATTTCACAATGCATTATGTGAGGAAAACCACTATCTCAGCAGTACCAACCAGGCCGCGCTGAAAAATACTATGAAAATTCATTCTTGCACGCGTGAGGAAAGTAGCACTTACCCTTAAAAAGAGTATGTTCTGAGCATATGCATTGTATAAAAATGCCTGAGGGTACTTCTTAGCGTAATCTGTATCATTCTAAATTATTAGCTAAGAAGGGGAGTCGAGTTTAATTATTTATATTTATTATTTATTTATATAAACTTTTAACGTGCTCAAGATTATATTATTATTACCTATATGTGTACACTGTACAGCGGCGATAGCAACAGGCTTTGACACTACATTAGTAGTCGCAGAATAACCAATAAATAGTACTAACGTGCAGAAAATACACTCCTTCACAAAAGTGTACCTACACTACACTACTCGACCGAATTAACTTACAAATGTTTTTTATATACAAACCGAGTTGGTCGCTTTGACACCAAGTCGGTATCTCGTGATGGGATCTTGGAGAAATCGTATTTAATTATTTTTTTTGGGTGATTATTATAGGAAAACCACTACAAGCTGCCTGGCTCTTCCGAGTGTCTCCCATGCCAGTGCTACGCGGCCGGCTCGATCAACAGTTCCTGCGAGGCTGACAGCGGGCAATGCTATTGCCGGAGCGGAGTTATAGGCCGCGCCTGTGACTCCTGTGCCAATTTGTATGCTGAGGTGAAACCAAATGCGGGATGCGAAGGTAAGACACAGATGTGTTGCAAAAACCTTTGCCTTGGGCTTTTTACGGATACGTCCGAAATCATATTGCTGTCATAAAATGAACTTTAGCTTCCATTACACTGCGTACCTATACTATAACACTAGGTACATTTATTGAAACAGAAAGATAAATTCGGACGTTTAACGACGAAATGTAAAGGTTTGTTCACTAACATCCTTATTCATAAATGTCCTAATAATTAATTAGTATAATTATGGTTTGTCCTTTTAGTGTTATTTTATATTGAAGGAAAGGGACAAATGATTCTTATCGGTTAAGTTAGGGGCGATTATGATTATGAATAAGGGGGTAAATCTGTACACGCTGATTAGCGCTTGTGCTACAGGTTAATTCACCAAAGCTGTCACGAATGGATCGAATAAGTGACAGAAAGTATCTATGTGTGGATGTCAAAATAACAGTAGATACAGGTTGGTATAGCAGGGCCGCATACACACAATGATAGATGTCATTCATTTCATTAATTCCATTCGTGCCAGCGTTCTCAACAAGCTATCTGTATGTAGCTTCAATTCACTATTAATTCCGCATTCATTTATTTTATTTTATTTTATTTTTATTTCAGTGGTATACGATGGGTGTCCCCGTTCGTTCTCGCACGGCGTGTGGTGGCCACGAACAAAATTCGGCATAGAGGCGTATTCCGACTGCCCTCCAGGAACCAGTGGAAAGGCAACGCGCATGTGCGACGAGACGCAAGTCGTGCCGTGGCAGGAACCGGATATGTTCAACTGTACAACTTCCACATTTTATCAATTGAGGAAACAGGTAGGATTTGGTTAAATGCCAGGGTGCGTAACTGCGTAGCCAAGATGATTTTGTATCCGAACGAATTTTGCATTCCCACTTTTTATTGGGTGCCTACTAGGCAGTATGGCTAAAGCACTAGCTTTAGCCTGTACCCAAAAATCAAAGTTAAAAAAAATGGGGACCTACTATGATGGTTTCTAACTCGAATGACGAATCGATATATTTTATATCTATCCCTTTTTTTGGAAGCGGAATGATAGTGATGGATGTAATGAAGTTTAAATGTTCAAAGTTTGTATTACACCCCGAAGAATGAAAAAATGACCTGCGACTAAGCAACGATACAGAAAATTAAAAAGTTACTTTTTCTCACTCTCGCAGCAAAATTGCATTTTGCTCACTAGTTTCAAACAGCAAAACCGAGGTGAAAAATATATGGTCTCATCGGAAGCTGGCTGGCTAAGCGAAAGCTGGCGTAAGCCAGCAACATGCTGAAATGAGACCATTTCGTGACACCTTTTTTTTCTTTTGTATACTTTTGTATACTGTCATATCTGCTTTGTCCTTTTTACTGTGTGTCACGAATTAATTATTTTCTATAAAAACAGCTGGTAAGTTACAGCACAGAGATCTAAACTAAGAATTAATCGTATATTGTATATTTTGCAAGATATAGCACCAAGTATTTCTATCCTCTTTGGTATCCGGCATTTTCGCATAATTTCATTTTGCCGAATATCAATCGTCTACGAACTTTTAGAAGATGATTCACTTGGCATACCAACATTTACCAAATTATTATTAGCCGACTTTCATTTGGCCGAATTCTCTTTTGGCAACTAGGATAGGTTTAATTGAAACATGAAATTAGATATGCGAAACCTCTACGTAACGTTGGTTTGCCAAGTGATGATTCTGCCAAATGAATCTATGGGAATAATAGTTTGGGAAGTGATAATATGCCATTAAATCATCGGCCACATATTAGTAAACCATTCTCATTTGTGACTTAAACATTTATTATCCTTTCAGCTAAGCAAAGTGGAATCAGGCGAGCTACTAGTGAACACATTCGTAGGTGTTCGATTGGCTGATGACCTTGCCTCTGCCTGCGCAAATACTCCAGTGTTATATGGAGCTGATGTGTTGGTAGCTGAGGGTATACTATTAGAGTTACTGCGGTATGAGCTACGACAGGCGGGATTGAACCTTACGCACAGCCAGGATAAGGACTACGTTCGAGTGAGTATTGTAGTTTTGTTGGAATTGTTGTTTAAGTAGACTGATACTCTAGTGTTGATCGGTGCCGATGTGTTGCTGTTGGTTGCTATGGGCATACTACTCGGTTTGCTGCATTATGAGCTACGACAGGCGGGATTGAACCTTACGCACAGACGGGATAAGGACTATGTTCGAGTGAGTATTCCAGGTTGAAAAACATTATCTTATCCGAATATTACGTGACGTGAAACTTACTGCTTTGTAATAGAGGCTATAATCGTGACTCCTCGACCACAAAAAACCCGGCAGCCTGAAACGGACTCTGTCATTGTCCATTATTTATTTATTACATGGCCTGTAGAATGTCTCACTACTGGCGAAGGACCTCCCGCTTTGGATTTCCACTTTTATGGTACAAATATTTTCATTCCCACATCTCAATCCACTGTTGGAAGCAGGCCTCTCCTATTAACTACGCGTATGGTCGCATTAGAAAGTAAATGCCCATAATCGCCACGTTGGTCAAGAGGATTGGCTGTCGCGGTACCATCTGAATAAAGTTACACATTTTTAATTTCAGAATATAGTCAAATCAGCCAACACGATATTGGACGACAAATACGCTCGTGAATGGCGTCGCATCCGTCAACTGACGGGTCACGGCATCGAATTGCTGTTGCAGAAGTTTGACAAATACATCGCTGTTTTAGCTGAAAGCCAACACGACACTTATACCAGCCCGTTTGAGATCGTCACTAGTGATTTAGGTGAGTTTATTTGTCTTCATTATTATTTTTAATTGTTTAGTAGACTACTAGCTGACTCATAGAAAACAGATCAATCGGCGAATACAACTACGAAATAAATAAGACGCAAAGCATTACATAAAACTCAACAAGCTTGCAGAAAGATGTAAGAACTTGCGTGATGAAACTTGCCTGTAAAAATTGTTTGTAATTATAGTAAAACAAATTAAATAAAAATAAATTAGTGGACCTTTTAGAGTCTGGCGGTGACAGAAGCTGTTAATAGATGAGACGTTGTGATATTTTTTGCTACTTCTACTTGTCATCGTTTATTACCAGGATGGGACAAATGTGCGTCATTGTTCGCAATAATATTACGTCCATATGGACGTGGCACCAAAAACGAATTATTTCTTGAAATTTGATTTTGAAGCTTTGAGGGGTCTGTTCACAAAGGTTTTCATAGTTACCGGTGTCAAAAAAGTAATTTTCTGAGAATGATTAATTGAATAATTATTCAATCAACTTTGGAGTCATGTCCATATTATTGCGAACAATGACGCACATTCGTCCGATCTCTGTTTATTACTAATAGTGATTCATTAATTTGACTCCCCTTTTTACACTGGTAATAAACCTTTTCTTTTTTTTACAGTAATCGGCGTCGACATCGTAACCTCCGAATCCATCTACGGCTTTGAACCGACACAGTTAACCCGCCTCAACTCCGAATCCTTCACAACCGAGCGAGTCGTCTTGCCCGACACTTCCGCTTTTGTACACTCACCTTTAACCGGTTACGGCAAGAAGAGCAAGCGACCCTCCAGTCCAACTGTGTCGTTTCCGAAGTACAATAATTATGTCAAGCCCAGATCAAAGTTTGATAAGTTTACGAGGATACTGCTGCCGCTGGATTTACTTGGGATTACTAATAACAATGGACAGGGTAAGCAAATCTTATACACCATTTTTGATATAATTAAATTACAATATCCAGTAACAAGGGCCTTGTTTTAGCTTAGCCTATTTTGTGTACAATAGGTACAGATGTAGAGCAAAATCCTTTCTCTTCGGCTTTTCACGGAAACATCCGAATTTATATTGCCGTCACAATGAACTTCAGTATATATTGCACTGAAGCTAATTGAGACAGGGAGATTAATTCGAGCGTTTCCGTGAAAAGCCAAAGAGAAAGGATTTTGCACTACATCTGTGCCTAACCATACTTCAGTACACATGTAAAAATGTGATATTGTTAATACTTCTTTCACAATCACCGGATAAATACATCCGTCAGATAAGATTATCACTATCCCTTTTCCTAGGCATATAAAATAAAAGGATAGCTAACATTTATCTGACTGGTATATTCTATTCTGGGGTGATGAAACAGGCCCTTAGACTTAACTATCCAAATAACTCACAATGGAAACATAACGTAACATAACTTATGGAAGTAATAAAAGTTGCGCTATTCTTTCAGAAAACTCAGAACCCGAATCTCGAGCCGTATTCTCCTACTTCCAATACTCTCGGAACACCTCCCAACTAATGCCCTTACGGACCGACAATTCGGTCGGAAGACGGTGGGGAGTTAACATCACTATCGGCTCGCCGATACTCCAGGTGGCACTATTTGTGCCGGAGTACGTTTGGTTCAGGGAGTCGAAGGATGGAGACGATATTGTTGATGTTACTGTTGAGGAAGAAGGTATGAATCGTTCTACTTCAATTAGTATAGGTATTTATATTTTGCGACATACAAAAATATCCATTTTAGCGTATTACTTTCGGAGGAAACTGCGACTGTCCAAATTTAAATAAATTTGGAAAAATGGGGGAAAACGCAAACCGAATGTCAAGTTTTGGTAACAATGGATGGAAATGATTTTATTGGAGCGTTAAGATCGGGTCCAAAAACATATTTACGATTTTGAAACTCACTTCGAATATTTTTCTTTGGACATAAGTTTTTTAAATGTGTAGGTCCTACATAGTTTTAGATGTGATGTTATGCCTGATAAACAAGCACAAAAACCAAATATAATAATCACTTGATTCTTCTTTTTAGGTATAACATATACGAACAAGGGCCACCACCACGTAACCCAAACCACACACAACGATCCAAAATGGCACTCTCATGAACCCGAAATACAACACGAAAACCACGGTCCCGTACTGATCCAACCAGCTAAAAAACAAGAGAAAACATTCGCTGACAATTTACAAGATAACGAATCGTATGTGGCTGACAAAGACCAAGATGGTCCGAAAGTGTTAGCATTGACAATGGACCCTGAATTTAAGGATGAAAACATAACAAGGATGGGAAAGAAGTTGATTTATAAGAGTATGGGCGGGATTAGATTGAAGAAGCCAATTAGGCTGCAGATGTGGTTGGACATTAATAGGGAGACATTTGGCTCGAGAACGAACCCGCAATGCGTGCATTGGTCTACTTTAAGAGGGTAAGCTTTTTAGTTCATCATCATCAGCCTATGATAGTCCACTGCTGGACGTAGGCCTCTCCTATTAACTATGCGTATAAACGCATTAGGAGGTAAACGCCCATAATCGCCACGCTGGGCAAGCGGATTGTCGATCGCAGTAATGTGTCCACTATGATGACGCTGCTGCCCATCATCAATCTTTTATCAAATAGTGGTCAGTGACACTTCAATCCCTTAGTCGACTCTTACGACACCCGCAGGAGGAGTTGGGGTGGTGACAAATGTATTCTTACTGCCATCACCACACGGCTGATAAAAATGTGGTATGATTTTTAGTTCACCAAAGAAAACTACAAATAGCACAAAAAACAAAAACGATTATTTAAAATCTATACAGCTATAGGTACCTAATTGCCGCAAACTATCCGGAAATTTATAAGAAAAATGGGTACTATTACCGCCAAAACGGGTTAGACCATTGAAAATAAAAAAAGAGTAAATCATAAACGTCTACCAACTTAATAATCCGATAAGTATCGTTTGTCCCTTTTAATATATATCTAATATTTCTCTAAGCCGGAAAGGGATAAAAGATAATTATCGGCTTACCAAGTTATGAATACGGGGGTAAATCATTACGATGTTGCCAGATAGTTTTCGGAAAGTACCCAGTGGGATGTGTACATTTAAGGCCTATAAAATTCGCGATATCTGTTGCGGATCTCATAATCACAAGCCATTGTTCCGGATAATAACATTCTAAAGAAAAATTTCTTAACCAATTTTCTAATAAACATGGTAATTCCACAGAAGTGGCGAGTGGTCTCGAGTGGGCTGCCACACAGAGATCGACTACGATTGGTCTCCATACTCGAATGAGCCGCTACTAATCAACTGCACTTGCAACCATCTCTCTACATTCGCCGTGCTCGTAGACGAAGTTGATATTGAGGTATGATACAATCTTAGATATAGGTTAGGTTAGTTAGATTTATGTATATATCGTAGGATGATTTGATACTTCGAATCTTCGCGAAAATTCCTTGGGGTTTTGCGAAAACGCGGATAATAGGTTAGGTTAGGTTAGGTTAGATTGCAAAACCCCTAGGATTTTCGCGAAGATTCGAAGTATCAAATCATCCTACGACATATATAAATTGTACATTCTTGAAAATAAAGACCATTAAAAAATTAAAATGTGGTATGATACATACCTATCCTAAAATAAAGAAAATGTTGTAATTTTATCCTTGGATGGATTTATAAAAGCTGACGTGGATTTCGTATGAAGTCGTTGCAAGCAAATTCCAACAGCTCTTTATGAATCGATCGTTTTAATTTTATTCTTTTAAAAACATATTGATTTGAATTGATTTTCACTCATAGTTTAACGACAAACGGGTCTTAATCGCGTAAACTTACGTTTATAAGACCAACCGCGGGTAGTTCGCAAAACCCATTGATACATTGTGTTGATACATTTTCTCGCCAGTCTATTTGCGACCACGGGTGTATGGTGTAACGTCATGCTCATAAAACAGTTGACAAATGTAGTTCTAGCTCCCTATTTTAAAATCTTTATTTTATTCTTACACAATACAAAAAATTGAATTAAATTACAATTTAATTTCTTTGTGTACAAAATAAGGGACGCTACGTCCAAACGGTAGAACATAGTCCGTTCTACCATTTGGACGTAGCGTCTCTTCATAATTATTTTTAATGTTATGAAAAAACATAATCTAAACTCTTTCTTACAGTTCATACCAGAACCATCATTACTCGAGTCCGTGACGTCATACACCGCGTTCAGCATCTCCCTCCCGCTCCTACTCGTGACGTGGGCCGCGCTCTGTCTCATGCGCGGCGGTGCCGCAACCGTGTCTAACTCTATCCACAAACATCTGATATTCTGCGTGTTTATGGCTGAACTGCTGTATCTGATCGCTTTGAAGGCGAGGAGCTCTTTAGTGCAAAATGAGGTAATTATTAAAATCTCCCTGGTTATACTTACATACCTAAAACTGTAATCATTTAATTTTCGATCACATACACTGCGTTCTGTATTCAGAATGTCTCTTCCGCTATTACTCGGGACATGAGCTTTTTAGTGCAATATGAGGTAAAACTATTAAAAAATCTCTCCGGGTAGGTACGCAAATTCAGTACTAGTCCTACTAACTTTAGTACTTACTTGAGCAAGCAACATTACCGTATTATATTTTTCTGTAGGTATCCTCATTTAGTGTCCAGTCCAGCAGCAAACATCAGTATACATTGTCTCATTCTGATGTAAATTATTATGTGTTGTCTACCTTGGGTTCTGTTCGGTTTAAATTAGTTCGAAAAGTCACGTTACCATTTCCATACATACATGATCTCGTGATTTATCATTCGAACCTGCCATTTTAATAGTTACATTTATTACTTACCGCGCTTATCGTATGCGATTGTAGACTGGCAAAAGGCATGCTGATTCCGCCTTAAGATCTAACAAATATTTTGCCCACAGTTCGCGTGCAAGATAATCGCCATGTCCCTCCACTACTGGTGGGTGGCGGCGTTAGCGTGGACGGCGTGCGACGCGTGGCAACTGCGGCGATTGTTGCGGGAACTACGAGACGTCAACCACGGCGGGCTAGCCGCGCACCTGGCCGCGGCGTACGCGGCGCCGGCGGTCATACTGGCGCTGTCGGCGTCGCACCATCAGCAGCAGTATGGACACGCGCTATTGTAAGTGATCCTTAGGATTAACCTTTTAGACACCTCCCCGCTCACGTCAATGTGGCTTCACCAGTATCTCAACTACTGATGGGTGGTGACATTAGCGTGCGACGCGTGGCAACTGCGGCGATTGTTGCGGGAACTACGAGACGTCAACCACGGCGGGCTAGCCGCGCACCTGGCCGCGGCGTATGCGGCGCCGGCGGTCATACTGGCGCTGTCGGCGTCGCACCATCAGCAGCAGTATGGACATGCGCTATTGTAAGTGATCCCACTACCTTTTAGACGCTTTTCCTCTCGCGTCGATGTGGCCCACGCGTTAGGATCTCGACTAATTATGGTGGGTGGCCGCAAAAGCTTGCGGTGGTCATACTAGCGCTATCTGCGTCGCACCATCAGCAGCAGTATGGACATGCGCTTTTGTAAGTGATCCGACTACCTTTTAGACGCTTTTCCTCTCGCGTCAATGTGGCCCACGCGTTAGTATCTCGACTAATTATGGTGGGTGGCCGCAAAAGCTTGCGGTGGTCATACTGGCGCTGTCGGCGTCGCACCATCAGCAGCAGTATGGACACGCGCTTTTGTAAGTGATCCGACTACCTTTTAGACGCTTTTCCTCTCGCGTCAATGTGGCCCACGCGTTAGTATCTCGACTAATTATGGTGGGTGGCTGCAAACGCGTGCGGTGGTCATACTGGCGCTGTCGGCGTCGCACCATCAGCAGCAGTATGGACATGCGCTTTTGTAAGTGATCCGACTTCCTTTTAGACGCTTTTCCTCTCGCGTCAATGTGACCTACACGTTAGTATCTCGACTAATTATGGTAAGTGGTCGCAAACGCGTGCGGTGGTCATTCATACTGGAGCTGTCGGCGTCGCACCATCAGCAGCAGTATGGACACGCGCTTTTGTAAGTGATCCGACTACCTTTCAGACGCTTTTCCTCTCGCGTCAATGTGGCCTACACGTTAGTATCTCGACTGATTATGGTGGGTGGCCGCAAACGCGTGCGGTGGTCATACTGGCGCTGTCGGCGTCGCACCGCCAGCAGCAATATGGACACACGCTTTTGTAAGTGATCCTTTAGATTAAACTTTTAGACACCTCCCCGCTCACGTCAATGTGGCCTCACCAGTATCTCATCTACTGATGGGTGGTGACATTAGCGTGCGACGCGTGGCAACTGCGACGATTGTTGCGGGAACTACGGGACGTCAACCACGGCGGGCTAGCCGCGCACCTGGCCGCGGCGTACGCGGCGCCGGCGGTCATACGGGCGCTGTCGGCGTCGCACCATCAGCAGCAGTATGGACATGCGCTTTTGTAAGTGATCCGACTACCTTTTAGACGCTTTTCCTCTCGCGTCAATGTGATCCACGCGTTAGCATCTCGACTAATTATGGTGGGTGGCCGCAAACGCGTGCGGTGCTCATACTGGCGCTATCTGCGTCGCACCATCAACAGCAGTATGGACACGCGTTTTTTAAGTGATCCGACTACCTTTTAGACGCTTTTCCTCTCGCGTCAATGTGGCCCACACGTTAGTATCTCGACTAATTATGGTGGGTGGCAAACGCGTGCGGTGGTCATTCATACTGGCGCTGTCGGCGTCGCACCATCAGCAGCAGTATGGACACGCGCTTTTGTAAGTGATCCGACTACCTTTTAGACGCTTTTTCTCTCGCGTCAATGTGATCCACGCGTTAGCATCTCGACTAATTATGGTGGGTGGCCGCAAACGCGTGCGGTGCTCATACTGGCGCTATCTGCGTCGCACCATCAACAGCAGTATGGACACGCGTTTTTTAAGTGATCCGACTACCTTTTAGACGCTTTTCCTCTCGCGTCAATGTGGCCCACACGTTAGTATCTCGACTAATTATGGTGGGTGGCAAACGCGTGCGGTGGTCATTCATACTGGCGCTGTCGGCGTCGCACCATCAGCAGCAGTATGGACACGCGCTTTTGTAAGTGATCCGACTACCTTTTAGACGCTTTTTCTCTCGCGTCAATGTGACCTACATGTTAATATCTCGACTAATTATAATTATGGTGGGTGGCCGCAAATGCTTGCCGTGGTCATACTGGCGCTGTCGGCGTCGCACCATCAGCAGCAGTATGGACATGCGCTTTTGTAAGTGATCCGACTACCTTTTAGACGCTTTTCCTCTCGCGTCAATGTGACCCACGCGTTAGTATCTCGACTAATTATGGTGGGTGGCCGCAAACGCGTGCGGTGGTCATACTGGCGCTGTCGGCGTCGCACCATCAGCAGCAGTATGGACATGCGCTTTTGTAAGTGATCCGACTACCTTTTAGATGCTTTTCCTCTCGCGTCAATGTGGCCCACGCGTTAGTATTTCGACTAATTATGGTGGGTGACCGCAAACGCAGGCGGTGGTCATACTGGCGCTGTCGGCGTCGCACCATCAGCAGCAGTATGGACACGCGCTTTTGTAAGTGTTCCGACTAGCTTTTAGACGCTTTTTCTCTCGCGTCAATGTGACCTACACGTTAGAATCTCGACTAATTATGGTGGGTGACCGCAAACGCGTGCGGTGGTCATATTAGCGCTGTCTGCGTCACACCATCTGCAGCAGTATGGACACGCGCTTTTGTAAGTGATCCTTTAGATTAAGCTTTTAGACACCTTGCTCACGTCAATGCGGCTTCACCAGTATCTCAACTACTGATGGGTGGTGACATTAGCGTGCGACGCGTGGCAACTGCGGCGATTGTTGCGGGAACTACGAGACGTCAACCACGGCGGGCTAGCCGCGCACCTGGCCGCGGCGTATGCGGCGCCGGCGGTCATACTGGCGCTGTCGGCGTCGCACCATCAGCAGCAGTATGGACACGCGCTTTTGTAAGTGATCCGATTACCTTTTAGACGCTTTTCCTCTCGCGTCAATGTGACCTACACGTTAGTATCTCGACTAATTATGGTGGGTAGCCGCAAACGCGTGCGGTGGTATTACTGGCGCTATCTGCGTCGCACCACCAGCAGCAGTATGGACATGCGCTTTTGTAAGTGATCCGACTACCTTTTAGACGCTTTTTCTCTCGCGTCAATGTGACCTACACGTTAGTATCTCGACTAATTATGGGGAGTGACCGCAAACGCGTGCGGTGCTCATACTGGCGCTGTCGGCGTCGCACCATCAGCAAGCAGTATGGACACGCGCTTTTGTAAGTGATCCGACTACCTTTTAGACGCTTTTCCTCTCGCGTCAATGTGGCCTACACGTTAGTATCTCGACTAGTTATGGTGGGTGGCCGCAAACGCGTGCGGTGGTCATACTGGCGCTGTCGGCGTCGCACCATCGGCAGCAGTATGGACACGCGCTTTTGTAAGTGATCCGACTACCTTTTAGACGCTTTTCCTCTCGCGTCAATGTGGCCCACACGTTAGTATCTCGACTAATTATGGTGGGTGGCCGCAAAAGCTTGCGGTGGTCATACTAGCGCTATCTGCGTCGCACTATCGGCAGCAGTATGGACATGCGCTTTTGTAAGTGATCCGACTACCTTTTAGACGCTTTTCCTCTCGCATCAATGTGACCTACACGTTAGTATCTCGACTAATTATGGTGGGTGGCCGCAAACGCGTGCGGTGGTCATACTGGCGCTATCTGCGTCGCACCATCAGCAGCAGTATGGACATGCGCTTTTGTAAGTGATGCTTAGGATTAACCTTTTAGACACCTCCCCGCTCACTTCAATGTGGCCTCGCCAGTATCTCAACTACTGGTGGGTGGCCGCAAACGCTTGCGGTGGTCATACTGGCGCTATCTGCGTCGCACCATCAGCAGCAGTATAGACATGCGCTTTTGTAAGTGATCCTTTAGATTAAACTTTTAGACACCTCCCCGCTCACGTCAATGTGGCTTCACCAGTATCTCAACTACTGATGGGTGGTGACATTAGCGTGCGACGCGTGGCAACTGCGGCGATTGTTGCGGGAACTGCGAGACGTCAACCACGGCGGGCTAGCCGCGCACCTGGCCGCGGCGTACGCGGCGCCGGCGGTCATACTGGCGCTGTCGGCGTCGCACCATCAGCAGCAGTATGGACACGCGCTTTTGTAAGTGATCCCACTACCTTTTAGACGCTTTTTCCTTCGCGTCAATGTGACCTACACGTTAGTATCTCGACTAATTATTGTGGATGGCCGCAAAAGCTTGCGGTGGTCATACTGGCGCTATCTGCGTCGCACCATCAGCAGCAGTATGGACACGCGCTTTTGTAAGTGATCCGACTACCTTTTAGACGCTTTTCCTCTCGCGTCAATGTGACCTACACGTTAGTATCTCAACTACTAATGGGTGGCGGCATTAGCGTGCGACGCGTGGGCGACTACCTTTTAGACGCATTTCCTATTGTGTCAATGTGGCCTACACGTTAGTATCTCGACTAATTATGGTGGGTGGCCGCGAACGCTTGCGGTGGTCATACTGGCGCTGTCGGCGTCACACCATCAGCAGCAGTATGGACATGCGCTTTTGTAAGTGATCCGACTACCTTTTAGACGCTTTTCCTCTCGCGTCAATGTGGCCCACGCGTTAGTATCTCGACTAATTATGGTGGGTGGCCGCAAAAGCTTGCGGTGGTCATACTGGCGCTATCTGCGTCGCACCATCAGCAGCAGTATGGACACGCGCTTTTGTAAGTGATCCGACTACCTTTTAGACGCTTTTCCTCTCGCGTCAATGTGGCCTACACGTTAGTATCTCGACTAATTATGGTGGGTGGCCGCAAACGCGTGCGGTGGTCATACTGGCGCTATCTGCGTCGCACCATCAGCAGCAGTATGGACACGCGCTTTTGTAAGTGATCCGACTACCTTTTAGACGCTTTTCCTCTCGCATCAATGTGGCCTACACGTTAGTATCTCGACTAATTATGGTAGGTGGCCGAAAACGCGTGCGGTGATCATACTGGCGCTATCTGCGTCGCACCATCAGCAGCAGTATAGACACGCACTTTTGTAAGTGATCCGACTACCTTTTAGACGCTTTTCCTCTCGCGTCAATGTGGCCTACACGTTAGTATCTCGACTAATTATGGTAGGTGGTCGCAAAATCTTGCGGTGGTCATACTGGCGCTGTCGGCGTCGCACCATCAGCAGCAGTATGGACACGCGCTATTGTAAGTGATCCGACTACCTTTTAGACGCTTTTTCTCTCGCGGCAATGTGGCCCACACGTTAGTATCTCGACTAATTATGGTGGGTGGCAAACGCGTGCGGTGGTCATTCATACTGGCGCTGTCTGCGTCGCACCATCGGCAGCAGTATGGACATGCGCTTTTGTAAGTGATCCGACTACCTTTTAGACGCTTTTCCTCTCGCATCAATCTGACCTACACGTTAGTATCGCGACTAATTATGGTAGGTGGCCGCAAACGCGTGCGGTGCTCATACTGGCGCTATCTGCGTCGCACCATCAGCAGCAGTATAGACACGCACTTTTGTAAGTGATCCGACTACCTTTTAGACGCTTTTCCTCTCGCGTCAATGTGGCCTACACGTTAGTATCTCGACTAATTATGGTGGGTGACCGCAAACGCGTGCGGTGGTCATACTGGCGCTGTCTGCGTCGCACCATCGGCAGCAGTATGGACATGCGCTTTTGTAAGTGATCCTTAGGATTAACCTTTTAGACACCTCCCCGCTCACGTCAATGTGACCTCGCCAGTATCTCAACTACTGCTGGGTGGCAACATTAGTATTTAACGCCACGTATCTGAAATATTGAATCCTACTGAATAAATTAGATTTTGAACTTATTGCACATCTTTGTAGCTGCGATCTGGATTTAAGATTAGATTTCCTAGGCCTTTTTGACCCTGGATTAAATTTCATTTATTAAGTCTACTGGATCAAATCTCTGAGTTAATTTAACTATGTCACTTTTGTCCATATTTCACTTACTAAAATTATATTTTATCAGTGGGGTCCTCACGTTTTTTATTTCATAAAATGCTCGCATTAGGAGGTCAATGCCCATAATCGCCACGCTGGGCAAGCAGGTTGGCGATCGCAGTACTGTGAACACTTTGACGACACTGTTGACCATTATCAATCTTCTATCAATGAATGGTCAGTGACACTTCAATCCCTTAGTCCGCTCTTACGACACCCACGGGCAAAGTTGGGGCAGTGACAAATGTATTCTTACTGCCGTCACCACACAGCACGTAGTTTGAGTAACCCCCGTGAAATATAAATTTTGTATGAATGTGTTTTGTATTAAAAATTAGTACGTGCTTCTGAACGTCTTCTGTACGTGCTGAAATTGTACTTTTGCCCGCAGCTGCTGGGTGAGCTGCCACGAGCCGGTGGTGTGGTGGGTGGTGGTGCCGGCGGCCGCGTATGCCGGCGCCGCGGTGGCGAGCCTCGCCGGCGCCACCCGCGCCGCCTTCACCGTGCGCGATCACGTCACAGGCTTCGGGAACCTGAGGTGGGCCAATGATATAATAAGTAAAGATATGTTACATCAGCTCTAAAATTGAAGCGCTCAGATTGTTATAATTCTAACAATCGCTCTTAGTTCTACCCAGACCGCCGAGAGGTGTGTACCACTGCCGAGTTCTCGCAAATCACATGAACTGCGCCCTAAAATGTAATTTTATGTTATACAATAGTGAAAACCACAAAATAAAATGCAAAAATGCCCTTAACATCACACATCATGCGCAATTAAACTGAATTATATATTTTTAACAATTTTAGTATTTATTGAAAATAAATAAGACGCCATTTTGACGTTTTTGACTGACTTAGAGAAAAAGACAAGCTTATGCTGTTAAAGATCGAGAGTAACAAAGATAAAACAATGTTTATCAATAACAACGTTAAGAATTCACGCGCGATTGTCAAATGCTAGTTGTCTCATTTTTATTTATTAAATACGATTATATGTATTTTGCCATCTCTTTTACGCATTTTGAAGTATGAAGTAGGTGTATGTCAACTGTCAATAAATTGTAGGTGTATGATGTGAAGTATTTATTTCGCTCATTTTGTTAGAGTATAACGTATCTTTACTTATATATCATTGAGGCGGGCTTCATCATTATAGTAACACACAGGAACCATGGCTGCTATGCCACCAGCAACAGCATAGCACAAGAGTAGAGCGACAGCATCTCGCGCGCGAAATAGACTGGGCTGCCACATCACCGGCTTCGGGAACCTGGGTGCTTAGACAAGTTGCCAATCGCTAGCGCTTCAGCGTCAGTCATAAGCGAAAGGCAGCTAACTGTCTTTGTCGTACTAATATGAAAGAGTGACAGAGAGGGAAAACTACGATACGCTACTAAGCGCTAGCGACTGGCAACTTAGCTACGCATCCTGAGATGGGTTTCATGGTCACTATGTCAACAGGGCTGGTAATTTATAGTGGGCCAACGTCTTCGAAATACTGAACACTAGCGAACCACTGACACCATCGTCAAACAACTATGCCTACTATAATATACTATGCTACGTACCAGCACGGGGTGTAGGCGAGTCGATATGTGACGTTTGTTAATGAAAGTGCTATGAAAAGGTGCCATAATATATATTTGACAGTCAAGATATCACAATACAAACAAAATCAGCGTAATTAGAAGCTCAATTATTTTTATACATTACAACTTCATTGGATTTTTGACTTTGCAACCCTCTTTTGTCTATTTAAGATCGAAAGCTGCTCTAATCAAAATCAAACACGTTTTTTTTCGTTCACGATTAATTTTATTTTTTCTACAGAATGCTGCTAGCCGTCAGTGTAGTGTGCCTCCCACTACTCTGCATGGCGTGGGCGAGTGGCCTGATTCTCGGCAGCGAGGCAGGAACCCGCCGTAATCTACTCAGCTCCATACTGGCTGGATGCGTTGTATTGCACGCTGCAGCAGCGTCGCTTGGCTACATCGCGTTTAACGTGCGAGTGCGAGACAATCTGAGGAGGTAAGCTATCAGCTGTAGAAGAAAACGGACTATGCTTGGTGCGGGTGCTTCATAATTGACAATGAGCCGGGAACCTGGCGTAATTTACTGGGGTTCATACTGGCTAGATGTGTCGTTTTACATGTCCCAGCAGCGTCGCTTGGCTACATCGCGTTTAACGTGCGAGTGCGAGACAATCTGAGGAGGTAAGCTATCAGCTATAGAAGAAAACGGTCTCTGCTTGGTGCGGGTGATTCATAATTGACAATGAGGCGGGAACCCGGCGTAATTTACTGAGGTCCATACTGGCTAGATGTGTCGTTTTACATGCCCCAGCAGCAACGATTGGCTTTGAGACAATCTAAGGAGGTAAGCCAACGTATTAAGAGTACTTTAGGCCAGCCTGGCCTTTGCTTGGTGTAGCATGTAAACGAGGGAGATGTATAGTTATATAGGCAGCTATTTAATGTGATACTGGACAAAATAGTGTTTTTTCGTAATTTACGAGTAAAGATTCAATCGCACTTATTATGAAGATGCTAGAATTATGATCAGAAATGTTTAATATTAAATTTTGTTTTAGGACAATGCTACGATGTATGGGCAAGAAAGTACCCTTAGCTGACACTTCAGTCATAGTCAGCAGCAGTGCTCAAAATTTGTCAGGCAACAGGTAAGTCTTAACAGCTTTTATTAGTTTGTTTTGATAATAAAAATTGACTTAAAATGTTTTACTACTACTTTAAATGTTTATCTGGTTATGTGTACATTAGGTCAGCATTGGCATACCACAGTGGTACAGAACCGGGCCGCCAGCTGAGAAACATCGGCATTTCTGCTTCTTCAACAACATCCAGATCGACAACGAAAACCAGTTCCAGTCCTTACAGGTAAACAACTAAATGGTTTACTGGCCCCACGTTGGGCGCCAAATAAATGACTTAAGTTGGCGACGAGGATTTCAGAGTACAAATAAAAATGCATTTTTGGTTTCTTCTGACTATTTTCTTCCTGTTCTAGCCGGAGTGATGGTCAACTTCGTCATACAAGCACGTCAACGTCCAACTACAATACGAGTGCGAGTGACATGCCTGCTTACCTTAGAGGCTTTGATTCTTCGCTACATACTCGTAGAGATGGTAAACATGCACAACAGATATATCTTTTTTTCGTTCATTTTCCTCGGGAATTTAACTGATACTGATAACGTAATTTAAATATACACAACACCGTCATGTGCATATTTAAGATTTTTTTTTCTTATTAGGTGCGAATTAACACGACTGACTTGGCAGCGTTGTATGATACCCAATAATGGATTTAGCTTACAGTAACAATTCTGCATGCCTTCTGTATGCCATTCTGCAAACGTATACGATAAGAGATAAGTAATAAATGTATAACAAATAAATAATAATAAAATAAATAAATAAATATCTTGGCACATCTATCACAAATGGACCTAGTCCCACGGTGAGCTCAATTAAGGCTTGTGATGTGGGTACCAGGCGACGATATATGCAATAGATAGATACATATAGATACTTAAATACCACAACCATGACCAAGGAACAAATATTTGTGATAAATAAATACACAAATAATGTCCTCGCCGGGATTCGAACCCGGAACCTCCAGCTTCGTAGGCAGGGTCACTACCAACTAGGCTACGGAGGCTGACAAATGTGTAATAACAGATTCCAACGACAACACATGTGTCCATGACGTGTGGAATTTTTTCACGTCTCGAATCTGTCATTGTCATAAAATCACATCTTGGCAAAGCGGCTCTTACTTATTCTGTACTTAACTATAGATGAGCCTCGTCGCCGGCGCCGAGCGGAGGGCGAGGGCTCCGACAGCGACAGCGACGGCAGCGCCCGCAGCCTCGACCTCGCGTCCAGCCACTCCTCCGACGACGACGAGACCAGCACGCGCCGCTCCGACCACGCCAACAGTCAGTAGACTACTCTTTATTATCACACCGACTATAGATGAGCCTCGACGCGTCCAGCCACTCCTCCGACGACGACGAGACCAGCACGCGCCGCTCCGACCACGCCAACAGTCAGTAGACTACTCTTTATTATCACACCGACTATAGATGAGCCTCGACGCGTCCAGCCACTCCTCCGACGACGACGAGACCAGCACGCGCCGCTCCGACCACGCCAACAGTCAGTAGACTACTCTTTATTATCACACCGACTATAGATGAGCCTCGACGCGTCCAGCCACTCCTCCGACGACGACGAGACCAGCACGCGCCGCTCCGACCACGCCAACAGTCAGTAGACTACTCTTTATTATCACACCGACTATAGATGAGCCTCGACGCGTCCAGCCACTCCTCCGACGACGACGAGACCAGCACGCGCCGCTCCGACCACGCCAACAGTCAGTAGACTACTCTTTATTATCACACCGACTATAGATGAGCCTCGACGCGTCCAGCCACTCCTCCGACGACGACGAGACCAGCACGCGCCGCTCCGACCACGCCAACAGTCAGTAGACTACTCTTTATTATCACACCGACTATAGATGAGCCTCGACCTCGCGTCCAGCCACTCCTCCGACGACGACGAGACCAGCACGCGCCGCTCCGACCACGCCAACAGTCAGTAGACTACTCTTTATTATCACACCGACTATAGATGAGCCTCGACGCGTCCAGCCACTCCTCCGACGACGACGAGACCAGCACGCGCCGCTCCGACCACGCCAACAGTCAGTAGACTGCTCTTTATTATCACACCGACTATAGATGAGCCTCGATCTCGCGTCCAGCCACTCCTCCGACGACGACGAGACCAGCACGCGCCGCTCCGACCACGCCAACAGTCAGTAGACTACTCTTTATTATCACACCGACTATAGATGAGCCTCGACGCGTCCAGCCACTCCTCCGACGACGACGAGACCAGCACGCGCCGCTCCGACCACGCCAACAGTCAGTAGACTACTCTTTATTATCACACCGACTATAGATGAGCCTCGACGCGTCCAGCCACTCCTCCGACGACGACGAGACCAGCACGCGCCGCTCCGACCACGCCAACAGTCAGTAGACTACTCTTTATTATCACACCGACTATAGATGAGCCTCGACGCGTCCAGCCACTCCTCCGACGACGACGAGACCAGCACGCGCCGCTCCGACCACGCCAACAGTCAGTAGACTACTCTTTATTATCACACCGACTATAGATGAGCCTCGACGCGTCCAGCCACTCCTCCGACGACGACGAGACCAGCACGCGCCGCTCCGACCACGCCAACAGTCAGTAGACTACTCTTTATTATCACACCGACTATAGATGAGCCTCGACGCGTCCAGCCACTCCTCCGACGACGACGAGACCAGCACGCGCCGCTCCGACCACGCCAACAGTCAGTAGACTACTCTTTATTATCACACCGACTATAGATGAGCCTCGACGCGTCCAGCCACTCCTCCGACGACGACGAGACCAGCACGCGCCGCTCCGACCACGCCAACAGTCAGTAGACTACTCTTTATTATCACACCGACTATGGATGAGCCTCGACGCGTCCAGCCACTCCTCCGACGACGACGAGACCAGCACGCGCCGCTCCGACCACGCCAACAGTCAGTAGACTACTCTTTATTATCACACCGACTATAGATGAGCCTCGACGCGTCCAGCCACTCCTCCGACGACGACGAGACCAGCACGCGCCGCTCCGACCACGCCAACAGTCAGTAGACTACTCTTTATTATCACACCGACTATAGATGAGCCTCGACGCGTCCAGCCACTCCTCCGACGACGACGAGACCAGCACGCGCCGCTCCGACCAGCCCGCCAACAGTCAGTAGACTACTCTTTATTATCACACCGACTATAGATGAGCCTCGACGCGTCCAGCCACTCCTCCGACGACGACGAGACCAGCACGCGCCACTCCGACCACGCCAACAGTCAGTAGACTACTCTTTATTATCACACCGACTATAGATGAGCCTCGACGCGTCCAGCCACTCCTCCGACGACGACGAGACCAGCACGCGCCGCTCCGACCACGCCAACAGTCAGTAGACTACTCTTTATTATCACACCGACTATAGATGAGCCTCGACGCGTCCAGCCACTCCTCCGACGACGACGAGACCAGCACGCGCCGCTCCGACCACGCCAACAGTCAGTAGACTACTCTTTATTATCACACCGACTATAGATGAGCCTCGACGCGTCCAGCCACTCCTCCGACGACGACGAGACCAGCACGCGCCGCTCCGACCACGCCAACAGTCAGTAGACTACTCTTTATTATCACACCGACTATAGATGAGCCTCGACGCGTCCAGCCACTCCTCCGACGACGACGAGACCAGCACGCGCCGCTCCGACCACGCCAACAGTCAGTAGACTACTCTTTATTATCACACCGACTATAGATGAGCCTCGACGCGTCCAGCCACTCCTCCGACGACGACGAGACCAGCACGCGCCGCTCCGACCACGCCAACAGTCAGTAGACTACTCTTTATTATCACACCGACTATAGATGAGCCTCGACGCGTCCAGCCACTCCTCCGACGACGACGAGACCAGCACGCGCCGCTCCGACCACGCCAACAGTCAGTAGACTACTCTTTATTATCACACCGACTATAGATGAGCCTCGACGCGTCCAGCCACTCCTCCGACGACGACGAGACCAGCACGCGCCGCTCCGACCACGCCAACAGTCAGTAGACTACTCTTTATTATCACACCGACTATAGATGAGCCTCGACGCGTCCAGCCACTCCTCCGACGACGACGAGACCAGCACGCGCCGCTCCGACCACGCCAACAGTCAGTAGACTACTCTTTATTATCACACCGACTATAGATGAGCCTCGACGCGTCCAGCCACTCCTCCGACGACGACGAGACCAGCACGCGCCGCTCCGACCACGCCAACAGTCAGTAGACTACTCTTTATTATCACACCGACTATAGATGAGCCTCGACGCGTCCAGCCACTCCTCCGACGACGACGAGACCAGCACGCGCCGCTCCGACCACGCCAACAGTCAGTAGACTACTCTTTATTATCACACCGACTATAGATGAGCCTCGACGCGTCCAGCCACTCCTCCGACGACGACGAGACCAGCACGCGCCGCTCCGACCACGCCAACAGTCAGTAGACTACTCTTTATTATCACACCGACTATAGATGAGCCTCGACCTCGCGTCCAGCCACTCCTCCGACGACGACGAGACCAGCACGCGCCGCTCCGACCACGCCAACAGTCAGTAGACTACTCTTTATTATCACACCGACTATAGATGAGCCTCGACGCGTCCAGCCACTCCTCCGACGACGACGAGACCAGCACGCGCCGCTCCGACCACGCCAACAGTCAGTAGACTACTCTTTATTATCACACCGACTATAGATGAGCCTCGACGCGTCCAGCCACTCCTCCGACGACGACGAGACCAGCACGCGCCGCTCCGACCACGCCAACAGTCAGTAGACTACTCTTTATTATCACACCGACTATAGATGAGCCTCGACCTCGCGTCCAGCCACTCCTCCGACGACGACGAGACCAGCACGCGCCGCTCCGACCACGCCAACAGTCAGTAGACTACTCTTTATTATCACACCGACTATAGATGAGCCTCGACGCGTCCAGCCACTCCTCCGACGACGACGAGACCAGCACGCGCCGCTCCGACCACGCCAACAGTCAGTAGACTACTCTTTATTATCACACCGACTATAGATGAGCCTCGACGCGTCCAGCCACTCCTCCGACGACGACGAGACCAGCACGCGCCGCTCCGACCACGCCAACAGTCAGTAGACTACTCTTTATTATCACACCGACTATAGATGAGCCTCGACGCGTCCAGCCACTCCTCCGACGACGACGAGACCAGCACGCGCCGCTCCGACCACGCCAACAGTCAGTAGACTACTCTTTATTATCACACCGACTATAGATGAGCCTCGACGCGTCCAGCCACTCCTCCGACGACGACGAGACCAGCACGCGCCGCTCCGACCACGCCAACAGTCAGTAGACTACTCTTTATTATCACACCGACTATAGATGAGCCTCGACCTCGCGTCCAGCCACTCCTCCGACGACGACGAGACCAGCACGCGCCGCTCCGACCACGCCAACAGTCAGTAGACTACTCTTTACTATCACACCGACTATAGATGAGCCTCGACGCGTCCAGCCACTCCTCCGACGACGACGAGACCAGCACGCGCCGCTCCGACCACGCCAACAGTCAGTAGACTACTCTTTATTATCACACCGACTATAGATGAGCCTCGACGCGTCCAGCCACTCCTCCGACGACGACGAGACCAGCACGCGCCGCTCCGACCACGCCAACAGTCAGTAGACTACTCTTTATTATCACACCGACTATAGATGAGCCTCGACGCGTCCAGCCACTCCTCCGACGACGACGAGACCAGCACGCGCCGCTCCGACCACGCCAACAGTCAGTAGACTACTCTTTATTATCACACCGACTATAGATGAGCCTCGACGCGTCCAGCCACTCCTCCGACGACGACGAGACCAGCACGCGCCGCTCCGACCACGCCAACAGTCAGTAGACTACTCTTTATTATCACACCGACTATAGATGAGCCTCGACGCGTCCAGCCACTCCTCCGACGACGACGAGACCAGCACGCGCCGCTCCGACCACGCCAACAGTCAGTAGACTACTCTTTATTATCACACCGACTATAGATGAGCCTCGACGCGTCCAGCCACTCCTCCGACGACGACGAGACCAGCACGCGCCGCTCCGACCACGCCAACAGTCAGTAGACTACTCTTTATTATCACACCGACTATAGATGAGCCTCGACGCGTCCAGCCACTCCTCCGACGACGACGAGACCAGCACGCGCCGCTCCGACCACGCCAACAGTCAGTAGACTACTCTTTATTATCACACCGACTATAGATGAGCCTCGACGCGTCCAGCCACTCCTCCGACGACGACGAGACCAGCACGCGCCGCTCCGACCACGCCAACAGTCAGTAGACTACTCTTTATTATCACACCGACTATAGATGAGCCTCGACGCGTCCAGCCACTCCTCCGACGACGACGAGACCAGCACGCGCCGCTCCGACCACGCCAACAGTCAGTAGACTACTCTTTATTATCACACCGACTATAGATGAGCCTCGACGCGTCCAGCCACTCCTCCGACGACGACGAGACCAGCACGCGCCGCTCCGACCACGCCAACAGTCAGTAGACTACTCTTTATTATCACACCGACTATAGATGAGCCTCGACGCGTCCAGCCACTCCTCCGACGACGACGAGACCAGCACGCGCCGCTCCGACCACGCCAACAGTCAGTAGACTACTCTTTATTATCACACCGACTATAGATGTAGCTCGACGCGTCCAGCCACTCCTCCGACGACGACGAGACCAGCACGCGCCGCTCCGACCACGCCAACAGTCAGTAGACTACTCTTTATTATCACACCGACTATAGATGAGCCTCGACGCGTCCAGCCACTCCTCCGACGACGACGAGACCAGCACGCGCCGCTCCGACCACGCCAACAGTCAGTAGACTACTCTTTATTATCACACCGACTATAGATGAGCCTCGACGCGTCCAGCCACTCCTCCGACGACGACGAGACCAGCACGCGCCGCTCCGACCACGCCAACAGTCAGTAGACTACTCTTTATTATCACACCGACTATAGATGAGCCTCGACGCGTCCAGCCACTCCTCCGACGACGACGAGACCAGCACGCGCCGCTCCGACCACGCCAACAGTCAGTAGACTACTCTTTATTATCACACCGACTATAGATGAGCCTCGACGCGTCCAGCCACTCCTCCGACGACGACGAGACCAGCACGCGCCGCTCCGACCACGCCAACAGTCAGTAGACTACTCTTTATTATCACACCGACTATAGATGAGCCTCGACGCGTCCAGCCACTCCTCCGACGACGACGAGACCAGCACGCGCCGCTCCGACCACGCCAACAGTCAGTAGACTACTCTTTATTATCACACCGACTATAGATGAGCCTCGACGCGTCCAGCCACTCCTCCGACGACGACGAGACCAGCACGCGCCGCTCCGACCACGCCAACAGTCAGTAGACTACTCTTTATTATCACACCGACTATAGATGAGCCTCGACGCGTCCAGCCACTCCTCCGACGACGACGAGACCAGCACGCGCCGCTCCGACCACGCCAACAGTCAGTAGACTACTCTTTATTATCACACCGACTATAGATGAGCCTCGACGCGTCCAGCCACTCCTCCGACGACGACGAGACCAGCACGCGCCGCTCCGACCACGCCAACAGTCAGTAGACTACTCTTTATTATCACACCGACTATAGATGAGCCTCGACGCGTCCAGCCACTCCTCCGACGACGACGAGACCAGCACGCGCCGCTCCGACCACGCCAACAGTCAGTAGACTACTCTTTATTATCACACCGACTATAGATGAGCCTCGACGCGTCCAGCCACTCCTCCGACGACGACGAGACCAGCACGCGCCGCTCCGACCACGCCAACAGTCAGTAGACTACTCTTTATTATCACACCGACTATAGATGAGCCTCGACGCGTCCAGCCACTCCTCCGACGACGACGAGACCAGCACGCGCCGCTCCGACCACGCCAACAGTCAGTAGACTACTCTTTATTATCACACCGACTATAGATGAGCCTCGACGCGTCCAGCCACTCCTCCGACGACGACGAGACCAGCACGCGCCGCTCCGACCACGCCAACAGTCAGTAGACTACTCTTTATTATCACACCGACTATAGATGAGCCTCGACGCGTCCAGCCACTCCTCCGACGACGACGAGACCAGCACGCGCCGCTCCGACCACGCCAACAGTCAGTAGACTACTCTTTATTATCACACCGACTATAGATGAGCCTCGACGCGTCCAGCCACTCCTCCGACGACGACGAGACCAGCACGCGCCGCTCCGACCACGCCAACAGTCAGTAGACTACTCTTTATTATCACACCGACTATAGATGAGCCTCGACGCGTCCAGCCACTCCTCCGACGACGACGAGACCAGCACGCCGCCGCTCCGACCACGCCAACAGTCAGTAGACTACTCTTTATTATCACACCGACTATAGATGAGCCTCGACGCGTCCAGCCACTCCTCCGACGACGACGAGACCAGCACGCGCCGCTCCGACCACGCCAACAGTCAGTAGACTACTCTTTATTATCACACCGACTATAGATGAGCCTCGACGCGTCCAGCCACTCCTCCACTACGACGAGACCAGCACGCGCCGCTCCGACCACGCCAACAGTCAGTAGACTACTCTTTATTATCACACCGACTATAGATGAGCCTCGACGCGTCCAGCCACTCCTCCGACGACGACGAGACCAGCACGCGCCGCTCCGACCACGCCAACAGTCAGTAGACTACTCTTTATTATCACACCGACTATAGATGAGCCTCGACGCGTCCAGCCACTCCTCCGACGACGACGAGACCAGCACGCGCCGCTCCGACCACGCCAACAGTCAGTAGACTACTCTTTATTATCACACCGACTATAGATGAGCCTCGACGCGTCCAGCCACTCCTCCGACGACGACGAGACCAGCACGCGCCGCTCCGACCAGCCCGCCAACAGTCAGTAGAGGCTACTCTTTATTATCTAACCGGAATGGATTCGAAAGTACTGTTAATACTACGAACAAATAAAACATGGAAGCCGCACGCCATATTAAATCGCCTTTCAAAAACGGTCCTGAATTTTAATTGACAAATGTCACCCCCTCTTCAATGCATCACGGTAATTAATTTCAATGTAAACCTATAAAAACTTAAACCGCCATTTAAAAATAGTTGTAATTGGTCCATCAAAGTTTTGATTGGCTATATTCTATAAACATTTGTCAAAGATGTTGCGCCGAAATATGCGCGGTGTTAAGAAAACGGTATGTCCTGCCAGTCTTGGCACAATTGAACAATTGATTTTGGGGGCATTTTTGAGCTGGCGTTAGACGTCCATGTTATACAGTGTGTTACCATGACCCAGGCTTTTACGAAAATGGGTAATAATACGCATTACTGGCAATCGTTCTCAAGTATTAAGAGTTGACAAATATTTAAATTAACTGTACAATTATTTTTATTTCGTTCGTACGATCAATGCAACGCGTGTACTGCTTAGTTGTCTAACGTTGCGAGTGGCTGCGATCTGTCATTGTCAAGTGCCAATTAACGATTTATTTTGAAGTACATTGCTTCTCAATTAAATTTTCTTAGAAAGTTAATTACTATTAAAATTAGGATTTTTAAACAAATAATGCACATGGTTTGGCTAAGAATCTGCATCTCAATCCTCGGTTCAAATAAAAGCCTGCATCATGTTAATTAACACACTGTATATGGTCGCAGTGTTGATACAACAAATGATACAACAGTTACCTACTAACAAAAGAATTGATTATATATGTAGTAAGTGATTAATTCATCTATTGTCTGTAAGTCTCTGCACTTAAACTATGAATACATAAATATAACTATGAATATATCCTAGATCGACTTATACAATGTTGTGTCAATGGTACTTTCGAATCCCATTCTAATCGCGGTTTGATGATATCAGACTTGCTCAATGCTCAATACACCCTACCATCCATCTTTTAACAGCCACAGTCATCTATACAATTATGATGGTGCTATCAAAATTCACCTTTATATAAATTCAGTTGATTGCAATGATTGTTGATGAAATTCGTGGGATGAAAAAGTTAACCCCCTTATTCAAAAACGACTGCTAACTTAAAAAGCCGCTAATAATTGTTTGTCCCTTTCGGTCTTAACAATGTGTCCATAAGAGTAAAAGGGACAAACAATACTTAGCGGCTTGTTAAGTAGCAGACGTTTATGAATAAGGGGGTAAGGCTATTAGCAGAGTAGACCTTTGCAGCAAACAGCAGTAAAACTTCTAACAAAAATATGCGACCATATGACCAGCAAGACTCAACGCAACTGACGTCACATTCATTTTTATACGTTTGAACATACGTAGTAGGTATGTTGTTGATATAATTCAGTCCATGGGAGATCCAAATGTATGAAATTAGCTCATTCTGAGGCTGCTGATTCTTAGCATTTATACAAACAACAATTTGTTTTAGGGGACCGCGCTCCAAGCACCAACGGTGGAAGCTATTTGCCGAACATTACTGAAGGCGCACCTTTAGCCATGTCGCCGAGGTGGCCCTCACACATCCGAGAAGGTAAGCAAACGGTTTTGACTTCCAAATCTTAACACGAGCTGAAGCGCCTTGCTCTAGCCCCATTTAGACGGTGCGAGTTTCTCGCCTCGACCATGCAATTATCGTAGCACGAGAAGAAATATCGTATCATGTAAACTATTTGTACGATATCGCACGAGAAGAGGCGATAATTGCCTCGCCTGTGATGATTGGACATATCCGTCTAAACAAGATCTGAATGCGAGAATCGTATTTCGAGTTCATGTACTAACTAGAGCTGGAAACAATTACGCTGTTCCTCTTTGCCCTCCATGGTCTTCAACATAAGGCCCACTCCACTCCACCAAAATTATGGCTTCCACGAGAAAATGCTCAAGTTACATATGAAAAGCCTCAAATCGCAATGCACATGCCGTTTAAGGAGTTCTCTCAATTCCGCATTAATCCCAAAATCAGACCTTGAAGTTATTTCATAAAAAGCTTATGATAAAAGTCTGAAATCAGATGAAAGAGATGGAATTGGTCTTTTTTCTAAAAATATATCTATTTCAGATTAATCGGTTTAGTAATGACGGTAATAAACATTTAAAAAATATTTAATATACATTCGCACGAAATGAAAACTCCTTTTGTGATATTGAAGTAGTTTGTATAACAGTATGCTGGTAATGATAAGATAAGCAACTAATCACGTTGTAAGTTGACAGGTAAATCTCGTATGAAAATCGGTTCGCACCGATTCGTGAAAAAATGTCATACGAGAACGCGTTTAGACGAGTCGAGAAATAGTAAGCAAATATCTCGCTAGAATGCAGCTCCTCGTGTAAACTATTTTGCCTGGCGATAATTTCCGTACGAGTATCGAATGACATAATCGTAGGCGAGTTTTTGTTTCTCGCATGAATGTAAACATTTTTATACGATACTCGCCTGTCGATTATTGCATACGATAATGTCATACGATATCTCGCCCCAAATCATGCGAGAAACTTGCACCGTGTAAATGGGCCGTAGCTGTTTACTGACAACCAATTTTTTCCATAGATTCCTATTTCAAGAAATGTCAAAATTGAACACTTTGGACGTACCTATTGTGTGACTAGTCTCCATTATAAAATCATAATTTTCACATACGCTTATGCTTAGCACATGATTGGCGCGACAGTATCTCGCCGCGAGATAGACTAGCTATGGACGGGAGATCCATCTCGCGGCGACATACTGTCGCACCAGTATGCTTAGCACATGATTGGCGCGACAGTATCTCGCCGCGAGATAGTCTATCCGTCCATCTTTTGTTAATATAGCTAGTGAAGGACGGGAGATCTATCTCGCGGCGACATACTGTCGCACCAATCATGTGCTAAGCCTGCAGTTATGTGCTAAGCCTATAGATTGGTACAGCGAAGCGAACCTATTAATTAAAACTATCACATCAACTATCTTAAATCTTTACAAACGTATAATTAAACGGTTAAACTCATGTGTAGTCATTACGCGCGACATGTAGAAGTACGCGCCACGCCCGTGAGTCGCGAGGTGTAAACGCGGGCTCAGTCCTTGATAACGACCTTTTCGAAAAATGTCGCGCGTAGTGACTAAATACACGTGAGTTTAGCCGTTTAATTATATGTATAGTTATTGTATCTCACGAAAGTTTAAATTCAATTCTTTACAAACGCTTTCAAATATAAAATACAATCTTATAAAAATATATGAGCTCAGCGTTCTTACAGCTAGCGGCAATGTGGTTTTATTGAGTGGCACTTTATGATCCATAGACACGCCCACAGATTAAAATATGCTTTTTAGTACAAATAGTGCCTTTTTACGCACCAGTGCCAGAAGTGGCTCACGTTCACGTCAGGTCCAAAACTTCGGAGAGCCATCTGCACTAAAAACTCGTGTTTTAAAACATCGCCACTCGTTTCGAATTTCATTCGAATACTTGTGTTATTAAACTGCCCAAACTATAATAGAAAATATTTCAGAACCAAACCGCCCCGACATCCGCTGGTCCGGCGAGCCGGGCTCAGACACGGAAGGCGTGACATCGCCGTCACCGAACCCACTACCCGTGCCCGACCTCACGTCAGACGTGTACCAGCTGAGCCGGCGGCGAGTCAAGCCCTCCATACTCGAGAACGTGCACGACACTTACGTCGCTAGCGTTGACGCGTCCCGTCTGCCGCTGGACAACAGGTGACTGATCCACAGGATTTACTTACTGCTTAGAAGTCCACAAATCTAAACTACCTCGACATTAGTCGGGATCACACGGAAGGCGTGACATCGCCGTCACCGAACCCACTACCCGTGCCCGACCTCACGTCAGACGTGTACCAGCTGAGCCGGCGGCGAGTCAAGCCCTCCATACTCGAGAACGTGCACGACACTTACGTCGCTAGCGTTGACGCGTCCCGTCTGCCGCTTGACAACAGGTGACTGATCCACAGGATCTACTTACTGCTTAGAAGTCCACAGATATAAGCTACCTCGACATCCGTACGTCGCTAGCGTTGACGCGTCCCGTCTGCCGCTTGACAACAGGTGACTGATCCACAGGATTTACTTACTGCTTAGAAGTCCACAGATCTAGACTACCTCGACATTAGTCGGGATCACACGGAAGGCGTGACATCGCCGGCACCGAACCCACTACCCGTGCCCGACCTCACGTCAGACGTGTACCAGCTGAGCCGGCGGCGAGTCAAGCCCTCCATACTCGAGAACGTGCACGACACTTACGTCGCTAGCGTTGACGCGTCCCGTCTGCCGCTTGACAACAGGTGACTGATCCACAGGATCTACTTACTGCTTAGAAGTCCACAGATCTAAGCTACCTCGACATCCGTACGTCGCTAGCGTTGACGCGTCCCGTCTGCCGCTTGACAACAGGTGACTGATCCACAGGATCTACTTACTGCTTAGAAGTCCACAAATCTAGACTACCTCGACATTAGTCGGGATCACACGGAAGGCGTAGCATCGCCGGCACCGAACCCACTACCCGTGCCCGACCTCACGTCAGACGTGTACCAGCTGAGCCGGCGGCGAGTCAAGCCCTCCATATTATCAAACCGGAATCAGAAAGGGATTCGAAAGTACTGTTGACACAACAAATGACACAATATTTATCAAGAAAAGAGTTGTTTATGGATGTCCCGAGTAATTAATTAATCTATTGCATGTAAGTCTCTGAACTTAAACTACAAAAATATTGGTTTAACCATGAATATATCCTAGATTGATTTACACACTGTCGTGTCAACAGTACTTTCAAATCCCTTTCTAATCGCAGTTTGATAATACTCGAGAACGTGCACGACACTTACGTCGCTAGCGTTGACGCGTCCCGTCTGCCGCTTGACAACAGGTGACTGATCCATAGGATCTACTTACTGCTTAGAAGTTTACAAATCTAAACTACCTCGACATTAGTCGGGATCACACGGAAGGCGTGGCATCGCCGTCACCGAACCCACTACCCGTGCCCTACCTCACGTCAGACGTGTACCAGTGAGTCAAGCCCTCCATACTCGAGAACGTGCACGACACTTACGTCGCTAGCGTTGACGCGTCCCGTCTGCCGCTTGACAACAGGTGACTGATCCACAGGATCTACTTGGGCATTTTCGCGAGAAGAGATACAAAAACTTATTTTTCTGAAACAGGTAAATTTTATGTTTTTCCTGCTCAGAATCACGAGCTCTTTCGATCCTACAAGAAGAAAAAAAGTGTCCCAACTTTTTGTTTCTATTACGTAACCGTTTTTCAAACACTTTGTACAGCGGTTACAAAGTGGAGAGCATGTAAAATGTATGAAAAATGTGGGACCATTTTTTTCTTGTTCTTTTTTTCTCCTAGATTGAAAGAACTCGTTATTCTGAGTAGGAAAAACTTTAAATTTACCTACCTTTCAAAAATTTTTTTTGGATCTCTTCTCGCGAAAATGCCCACTTACTGCTTAGAAGTCCACAAATCTAAACTAGCTCGACATACGAGTCGGGATCACACGGAAGGCGTGACATCGCCGTCACCGAACCCACTACCCGTGCCCGACCTCACGTCAGACGTGTACCAGCTGAGCCGGCGGCGAGTCAAGCCCTCCATACTCGAGAACGTGCACGACACTTACGTCGCTAGCGTTGACGCGTCCCGTCTGCCGCTTGACAACAGGTGACTGATCCACAGCTTTGCTATTCTCTTATTCACACATTCGACGCTGCGTTCATTAACGAGCTCGACGACGAGACAGCCTTCACTTCGACGTCGAGCGCAGCGCTGCGAAAAACGGTATTCACTAACGTAGAACAGCTCGTCCTCGAATTGTAGGCGGTAACTCTCGACGCAGTGTAGTTCCAGCTCACGCCGCATTCGTCGCCGAGCGCTAGTGTCGTTTAAAGTGCATTAATGAATACCATTTTTAGGCTCGACGCTGACGCAGCGCTGATAGCAAGGCGGTTTCCTTAGTGAATAACACTGCTGGATCTACTTACTGCTTAGGAGTTTACAAATCTAAACTACCTCGACATACAAGTCGGGATCACACGGAAGGCGTGACATCGCCGTCACCGAACCCACTACCCGTGCCCGACCTCACGTCAGACGTGTACCAGCTGAGCCGGCGGCGAGTCAAGCCCTCCATACTCGAGAACGTGCACGACACTTACGTCGCTAGCGTTGACGCGTCCCGTCTGCCGCTTGACAACAGGTGACTGATCCACAGCTTTGCTATTCTCTTATTCACACATTCGACGCTGCATTCATTAACGAGCTCGACGACGAGACAGCCTTCACTTCGACGTCGACCGCAGCGCTGCGAAAAACGGTATTCACTAACGTAGAACAGCTCGTCGTCGAACTGTAGGCGGTAACTCTCGAGTCTCTCGACGCAGTGTAGTTCCAGCTCACGCCGCATTCGTCGCCGAGCGCTAGTGTCGTTTAAAGTGCATTAATGAATACCATTTTTAGGCTCGACGCTGACGCAGCGCTGATAGCAAGGCGGTTTCCTTAGTGAATAACACTGCTGGATCTACTTACTGCTTAGAAGTCCACAAATCTAAACTACCTCGACATACGAGTCGGGATCACACGGAAGGCGTGGCATCGCCGTCACCGAACCCACTACCCGTGCCCGACCTCACGTCAGACGTGTACCAGCTGAGCCGGCGGCGAGTCAAGCCCTCCATACTCGAGAACGTGCACGACACTTACGTCTCTAGCGTTGACGCGTCCCGTCTGCCGCTTGACAACAGGTGACTGATCCACAGGATCTAATTACTGCTTAGAAGTCCACAGATCTAGACTATCTCGACATTAGTCGGGATCACACGGAAGGCGTAGCATCGCCGTCACCGAACCCACTACCCGTGCCCGACCTCACGTCAGACGTGTACCAGCTGAGCCGGCGGCGAGTCAAGCCCTCCATACTCGAGAACGTGCACGACACTTACGTCGCTAGCGTTGACGCGTCCCGTCTGCCGCTTGACAACAGGTGACTGATCCACAGCTTTGCTATTCTCTTATTCACACATTCGACGCTGCGTTCATTAACGAGCTCGACGACGAGACAGCCTTCACTTCGACGTCGAGCGCAGCGCTGCGAAAAACGGTATTCACTAACGTAGAACAGCTCGTCGTCGAACTGTAGGCGGTAACTCTCGAGTCTCTCGACGCAGTGTAGTTCCAGCTCACGCCGCATTCGTCGCCGAGCGCTAGTGTCGTTTAAAGTGCATTAATGAATACCATTTTTAGGCTCGACGCTGACGCAGCGCTGATAGCAAGGCGGTTTCCTTAGTGAATAACACTGCTGGATCTACTTACTGCTTAGAAGTTTACAAATCTAAACTACCTCGACATATGAGTCGGGATCACACGGAAGGCGTGACATCGCCGTCACCGAACCCACTACCCGTGGCCTACCTCACGTCAGACGTGTACCAGCTGAGCCGGCGGCGAGTCAAGCCCTCCATACTCGAGAACGTGCACGACACTTACGTCGCTAGCGTTGACGCGTCCCGTCTGCCGCTTGACAACAGGTGACTGATCCACAGGATCTACTTGGGCATTTTCGCGAGAAGAGATACAAAAACTTATTTTTCTGAAACAGGTAAGTTTTATGTTTTTCCTGCTCAGAATCACGAGCTCTTTCGATCCTACAAGAAGAAAAAAAAGTGTCCCAACTTTTTGTTTCTATTACGTAACCGTTTTTCAAACACTTTGTACAGCGGTTACAAAGTGGAGAGCATGTAAAATGTATGAAAAATGTGGGACCATTTTTTTCTTGTTCTTTTTTTCTCCTAGATTGAAAGAACTCGTTATTCTGAGTAGGAAAAACTTTAAATTTACCTACCTTTAAAACATTTTTTTTGGATCTCTTCTCGCGAAAATGCCCACTTACTGCTTAGAAGTCCACAAATCTAAACTAGCTCGACATACGAGTCGGGATCACACGGAAGGCGTGACATCGCCGTCACCGAACCCACTACCCGTGCCCGACCTCACGTCAGACGTGTACCAGCTGAGCCGGCGGCGAGTCAAGCCCTCCATACTCGAGAACGTGCACGACACTTACGTCGCTAGCGTTGACGCGTCCCGTCTGCCGCTTGACAACAGGTGACTGATCCACAGGATCTACTTACTGCTTCGAAGTCCACAGATCTAGACTACCTCGACATTAGTAGGGATCACACGGAAGGCGTGACATCGCCGTCACCGAACCCACTACCCGTGCCCGACCTCACGTCAGACGTGTACCAGCTGAGCCGGCGGCGAGTCAAGCCCTCCATACTCGAGAACGTGCACGACACTTACGTCGCTAGCGTTGACGCGTCCCGTCTGCCGCTTGACAACAGGTGACTGATCACAGGATCTACTTACTGCTTAGAAGTCCACAGATATAAGCTACCTCGACATCCGTACGTCGCTAGCGTTGACGCGTCCCGTCTGCCGCTTGACAACAGGTGACTGATCCACAGGATCTACTTACTGCTTAGAAGTCCACAGATCTAAGCTACCTCGACATCCGTATGTCGCTAGCGTTGACGCGTCCCGTCTGCCGCTTGACAACAGGTGACTGATCCACAGGATCTACTTACTGCTTAGAAGTCCACAGATCTAGACTACCTCGACATTAGTCGGGATCACACGGAAGGCGTGACATCGTCGTCACCGAACCCACTACCCGTGCCCGACCTCACGTCAGACGTGTACCAGCTGAGCCGGCGGCGAGTCAAGCCCTCCATACTCGAGAACGTGCACGACACTTACGTCGCTAGCGTTGACGCGTCCCGTCTGCCGCTTGACAACAGGTGACTGATCCACAGGATCTACTTTGCTTAGAAGTCCACAGCTCTAAACTACCTCGACATTAGTCGGGATCACACGGAAGGCGTGACATCGCCGTCTCCGAACCCACTACCCGTGCCCGACCTCACGTCAGACGTGTACCAGCTGAGCCGGCGGCGAGTCAAGCCCTCCATACTCGAGAACGTGCACGACACTTACGTCGCTAGCGTTGACGCGTCCCGTCTGCCGCTTGACAACAGGTGACTGGTCCACAGGATCTACTTACTGCTTAGAAGTCCACAGATCTAGACTACCTCGACATTAGTCGGGATCACACGGAAGGCGTGACATCACCGTCACCGAACCCACTACCCGTGCCCGACCTCACGTCAGACGTGTACCAGCTGAGCCGGCGGCGAGTCAAGCCCTCCATACTCGAGAACGTGCACGACACTTACGTCGCTAGCGTTGACGCGTCCCGTCTGCCGCTTGACAACAGGTGACTGATCCACAGCTTTGCTATTCTCTTATTCACACATTCGACGCTGCGTTCATTAACGAGCTCGACGACGAGACAGCCTTCACTTCGACGTCGAGCGCAGCGCTGCGAAAAACGGTATTCACTAACGTAGAACAGCTCGTCGTCGAACTGTAGGCGGTAACTCTCGACGCAGTGTAGTTCCAGCTCACGCCGCATTCGTCGCCGAGCGCTAGTGTCGTTTAAAGTGCATTAATGAATACCATTTTTAGGCTCGACGCTGACGCAGCGCTGATAGCAAGGCGGTTTCCTTAGTGAATAACACTGCTGGATCTACTTACTGCTTAGAAGTTTACAAATCTAAACTACCTCGACATACGAGTCGGGATCACACGGAAGGCGTGACATCGCCGTCTCCGAACCCACTACCCGTGCCCGACCTCACGTCAGACGTGTACCAGCTGAGCCGGCGGCGAGTCAAGCCCTCCATACTCGAGAACGTGCACGACACTTACGTCGCTAGCGTTGACGCGTCCCGTCTGCCGCTTGAAAACAGGTGACTGATCCACAGGATCTACTTACTGCTTAGAAGTCCACAGATCTAAGCTACCTCGACATCCGAGCCGGGCTCCGATACCGAAGTCACGAAATTCGAAACGCGTCCCAACTGCTGCTTGACAACTGGTCCTGATTTCCACAGAACCTATTTATGTAGGTATATAATATAAGAACAAGAAAGTCCACGGATCCGTGAACTAAATCTCCTCAACATACGAGGCTGTCAGAAAAAATATAGAAAACCCACATTGAATCGATAACAGTAGATTAGCTTTTTCATTTTTAGGAACACGCAACTAGCGTGAATCTTAAAAAAATAATTTCAGTCAGGTTTTTAACGACAATTAAGCACTAAATTTCATTAAAAACTCGGTTTCGGTGTTAATTTTATGATTGACCAGTTTCATTAAGTTAATAATACGTATAGGGTGTTGTGTTTGTGTCAAATAATGAAAACTTAATAATCAGCACTTATCTATTCTAGATACGGCGTTATGGAAGACGAGCTAATGTACGGCGTGTTGCCAACCGACACAGAGAAACAAATACCCTACGACCCGAACTACCCGATATCGCCCACCATGTACCGGCTACCCGGTAACCCGTACGGCTCCAAAAACTACCTCTCATCCCGAACTTCAGATTACGGTTACAGCCCCACCAAATACCTAAACACGGACACCAATATCTACGGGTCTAGGGACCTAGGTGTCACCACTAGGGAGCACGATGGATATCCCCCTAGAGATTTCAGGGATTCCGGAATAGCTACATTGCTAAAGAATGATTACCAAAGGAAGATGGAATATGGAGACTATAATGACAGGATGTCGGAAGGCTCCGATAAACATCATCCGCACGATAAATACTCATTCCCTTTCACAGGTAAGCGATTAGATAAGATAGTGTGTGTTATTGTGGTTTAAGATTTGATTTGATGAAATGTGTGAGATTTCATTGACATTTGGTTGTTTAGAGATTTCATTTGCACACGTAGATATTTATAGGTATTTATCAAGTAGACATAACACTACACAACAGATAAAAATGAGAAGTATGTAAGTATGAGGAGCTCTAAAAATCAATCGATATTTACTAGTAGACGGCTGCGTGAACATTCTGCTCTTGTATTTCTTTTTAATTATATATTATAAAATCGATACACTGCTTACGGTTAAGTCTTAGTTCCGTACTTACAATCCATTTTATAAAATCACACCTAGCTTTTCTCTAACGACTACATACCCTCATTGAAGTGCGCAGATAAATGCCTATTTGTAATATATTAATGAACTTTATTGTACGAGCGATACCTAATGAAGTAGCCATAGAGGACTGGAATCATCCAAGACCTATATAATTAAGTATACCTAGGTGTGAAGTATTTTTTGTGTGCCCCATCTGTTTTCAAATCGCTTGATTGATTTTCCGGCAGCCTCCGCTTGCGTTGCAATGTATCTCGCTTTTGACCCGTTGTTTTGCTTTAGCCGAGGAAGACCACACTAGCATGCGCAGCGTCGCGCCACCGCCGATCCATAGTAACGATATAGCACACCCAGGTAAACCTAGCCACCGCATTGTAGCCTTATTTACTTTGCCGTATCTTTTTTTAGTTTTTGTTAATACGGCAACATAATGGTCGTTATACAGGGTGTAATCGATAAGTGTTTACAGGCCACAATTCCGTAAATATGAGAGATATCAGAAAAATTTTAACTGATATCGAAAGTACGTTACCCATCGAGTAAAATTACATTAATAACTTTTTCTAAATAGATAAAGTAATATTAAAAATACTAAGTTAAAACGCTCCCATACATTTAGTATGACGACTAGCCTTAAAGAATGTCGGGTGTCGTAAGAGAGAAAACTGTTAGAGATTCGTTATTTGTACGAATACATTGTAATAAAATAATAATACTACCGTTTATGAAATAATTAATCTAACATTTATTATGAAATGAATAGTTTGTTATCTTTGAATGAACGGTTACCTAATAAATGTATGGAAGGGTTTGAAGTTAATATTTGGGATACTTTATTTCAAAAAAGTTATTAGTGTAATTTTACTCGTTTTGTAACGCACTTTCGATATCAGTTAATTTTTTTTTGATATCTCTCATATTTACGGAATGATGGCCTGTAAATACTTATCGATTACACCCTGTATTTAATTCAATAGTAGAATTCACGATACCATCTGACTGTAGTTGTTTTTGACTGCTCGATAACACTCAAGATATTAAAAAAAGTTGTTGGCAGGGTCGCCATGCGAGTGATTGTACATAGCACACACAAACTACAAGCACCCTTTGATTAAATATATACTTTGTACATAACACTGAGATTGTATTCTAGATACAAGTACAATGTTTTGTGAATTAATACATTGTACTTAATCAGTTAAAGGACTATGTGTCAAAATGGACCAAAAACCAACAGAGCTGGGAGTAGTGTCATTGAAAAGGTCTGCTTATGTACTTTATTTCATTCTATAGGTGCAAAGTTGAATTCCATTGGATAATTTTATATGAGTAAGGCATACCGCGGGCACTCTCTAAGTAAATCACCGTCGACCAGACATCATTCATCATAGTATTTACTCTGACTAAAATACAAATATATTCCGTTTTACAATGGAATTGAACATAGTGCCCGTAGAATGAAATGAAATAAATAAAAATACCTATTTCATGACACCACTTTTAGCTCTGTTGGTTTTTGGTCCACTCTCCATACAAATCTGCCCATAGTCCTTTGGCATCAAAATGAAGATCGTTACCAAACGCCACAGCAATCATATTATTCTCATACAGATGCAGAAAACTAACTCAAAATATAAAATGTTCAAAGATTAATTTCTAGTCTAGTCTACAATCAAGTCGAGTTAAGTGGTCAGACTCAAAAATAAAAACATTTTGTTGTTTAAGACTTCGGTCTGGATAGTATTTGAAATGTCTAATTTTTTTTTGTCATCTTTCAGGGGACGTTCAGCAACAATTGGGAGCGCCTTTAGCGAGTATGGGAGAAACGAGCGAGTGAGTACAAAAATATATTTTTAAAGCATGTGTCTAAATTTAAACATTTGCATGTGTCTAAGGTTTACAACAACGTTTTTTATTTGTCATAATTTCAAAAATCTATGTTATTTTGAATTGGCACCCTCACTTCTTAATATAAATATGTAACTTCTTAGTATAAATAATTATTAAAACAGACAATACCTACACCTTGGGCGCCTTGGCCCTTCTATTTCTAGAACCCCGGAAAATCATTTTGAGTTATTGAAATTGAATTGGACTACGTTTTCATTTGGAATCCAATTAGGCTCTAGAATCGATGGTTTAAATTCGTAAGATTATTCGGGCCCTCGGTGTACATAGGTACGTAGATACTGAAATACCTGAAGACGTCTAATACTGGTCGATATTGCCGACATTTCAGTTCTAGCGAACAATAATGATAATTTATTACACGGAAACGTCGGATTTCATATAGTTGTCAAATTAGACCTCAGTTTATCCAAACAAAGCTTATGGGACAGCAAAATAAATTCCGATGTTTCCATAAAAATACAATTCAAATGGGTTTTTAACGACATCAGTACTTTTTGTCTTATTTAGGCATTTATTTTTAATACTGAACACTTTCTATTAAAATTAATCACTTCTCCCTGTACTTAATTAAATCAGTTCCATATTATTATTCAAATACACAAGAAAATTCTAAATTTAGACTGTGGAAGAAGTAAAGGTGTTTAAAATGTTCCGAACACGCATCTTTTCGATATTTAATATACATATACCTAGGTCCTTACGTAACTTTATTTTGACATGTCATGCTACCTTTATATGCTTTGCCAAACGTGAGAAAGCTTGCAGGACGGAGCTGGCCTACTACCGCGAAAATCGAAATTCGTAAATTTCGAGGATTTTTCTCTGTCACTCAAACGAAGGCGTCATTAGAGTGAGAGAGACAAATCCTCGAAATTTACGAATTTCGTTTTTCGCGGTAGGGCCGCTGTACGTTATCAGCTAAATATCATAGAATTCATAGTTTATCTAATTGCTAGATTCTGTGTGCTTACCACGAGTTGTCAAGTAACGTTTAAGAACGTTACCGTTTATTTTATACGTAAAACAGTCCATCGCGTTCGCTTCCATACGTCAATACGAGTGTGCAAACTGCTTTGCGTATCAAATAAAAACTAACGTAAACCTTACTTGCCAAGTCATGGCACTGCTACTGTAGGCTAGCCAATCCTGCGCAAGCGTATAAACGTCATGTTTGAATTCGATGTTCAATCAGATTACAACCACACTCTGTGGGTTGTGCTACAAAAATAGGCCAGGGTCGCGTTTTATAAAGTTACAATTAACAATTTTGCTGTTTTTAGCTCTTTCTAGCCAATATGTGCGTGCGTTAGAGAGGCAAACAGCGATATTGTAAAATGTAACTTTAAATAACGCGACCCAGGTTGGTCAGTTTTAGAAACCATTATTTGTTTTGACTGGTAAAGGTGTTAGATAGGGATGAAGTCAAGAACATTATTTTGTTTGCTTACCCCTATACTATAAGATAAATAAATCTAAAGATGCGTGTTCGCTCTTGCTATATAATGCAAATGAATTGTTATTAGATGGTGGCGGTTGTATGAGAAACACTCATTGTAAATCATCTTTTGCTTTACTAACGGTGGCGTTGCCGCGCTCGCGATCATCCATCGTAGGGAGGAGGTAAACACTTTTTATAGTCTGCATGCATCAGGAGTTCCCAACCATTGGCCTGCGCACCCTTAGGTACGTATAAAAGTTGGGAATCACTGACCTATATACAGGGTGTAATCGATAAGTGTTTACAGGCCATAATTCCGTAAATATGAGAGATATCAGAAAACTTTTAACAATTATCGAAAGCACGTTACCCATCGAGTAAAATTACACTAATAACTTTTTTGAAATAAAATCAGAAATACCCCAAATATTAATTTCAAACCCTTCCATACATTTAGTAGGTAACCGTTCTTTCTAAGATAGGTAAGTAACCACCTTTTAACTTAAGAATAAATGTTAGATTAATTATTTCATAAACGGCAGTATTATTCATCATATCAGCCGAAAGACGTTCACTGCTGAACATAGGCCTCCCCCAAAGATTGCCACAATGACCGGTCCTGCGCAACCCGCATCCAGCGGACTCCTGCGACCTTCACCAGGTCATCAGTCCACCTTGTGGGGGGCCTACCCACGCTAACGCCTTCCGGTACGTGGCCGCCACTCAAGAACCTTCCCGCCCCAAC